>PQWD01004387.1:0-27433 GCA_019425675.1 Leucinodes orbonalis
TTAAGTTCGTGATGTCGCTTTATGTTACTGGCGGTAGATGGTGGTTATTTTTCTCTGTTTTGTTTTTTTTGGGTATAGATTGATAAAAAGGACACTATTATCGGGGCGTCAAGAGGTTACAGCTGCGCGCGAATTTGGGATTTCTATACGCGAATAACATACTACCACTAAGTACATGAGTCCCTTAAACTCTAAACGCATAGGTCGCTATTGCAAACTTGAATTACACTGTCGTGTAATTTCGATACAAGCTTTTACAATGCCTAGATTCTAAATGTCGCGTCTTCAACCATTGCTAGCCCATACTTGCTACTAGGGAGATCCGAAACTTCTGTCGTCATACGCCTGCCGTCACTCATGTTTCAAGATTGTTATATCGATGGATCAAAATTAGAATTACAAATAATGCTGAGAGTTCATTTCGCGGGTATGTATGGTTTTAATGCTTTATTAGCCGCTGTGCAGAGGTAGACGCCTCAACATAGGTAGCAGACGATTCTTTGATGGCGAGTTGGTAAATGGTAGGCTTTTAGCAGGACGGGATAGTAGTAACTTTAACATGCGTACGCGATTTGAAGGCGTAATTCGCCTACGGACGTCTGGTAATCCGGAACGTGACCTAATACACGCATTCAAGATGCTCGCGAGATCGCTATGAGATTGCTACCGACCCTGACGCCCTACTTCTACGTGAAAATAACGTGAGTTCTATCAATGCGCCCCGTGCGATCTCGACATACGACCATCACTAATTATCGACCTTGTTGTTCTCGACGCCTAAAAGGTCCTTGCGAGCCGCTTCCACCTACTATTGCTATATATTGATTCACCGCGATAATAAGACTTGCGTCGCTACCTCGCCCCGATCTATCCCGACGCGTTGCGGCAACGACTACGTGACTTTGAGCGCAACATTTAAATAAAGCTTCACACTAATAAATACGTACACGACAGAATCACAATCGTATCAAAAACAAATCAGCAACAAAAAAAAAAAAAAAACCTACCTTCAGATAGCAATATGAAAATATAAATGTACCTTAATTATATTCAGTTATTGTTTATCGCTATGTTTGGCTAATGTGTTCTTTATCCCACTTCTGATTGTAAGAGTTTAAAATCAAATTTATAAAAAAAAACATTATTTAGGTAACATTAATTTATATGATTACAACATACAAAATTAACAAATAACAGAACTGTAACACTTCAAACACTTATTCATAACACGTAAAAGCACAAATCTGCTTACCAGACGCGAAGTGAATGGCTCGTATGATGAAGTCGACTGTCGACGAGAGAGAAATTTCGTTCCGGCGCGCGAGGCAAAAATGGCCGAGTTGATGGCTCTCTGCGAATATTTTAAGAGAGTGCAGGAGAGGGCGCTTTTCGGGGTACCGCCGACATCTATATATCTGTTTGCATATTCATAATATGCAAACAGAAAAATGTTCATGCATAGGTACAAAATAATGTTGTTCTGCGCGGGGATGGAACCAAGAACCCTTAGTGTAGTAACTGCCATCTAAACCATTGCTCTACTACTCATCAGTGGCAAATAAGCATTTAGGCTTTCCAACATCTCATTAAAATTCACTCAAGGTCACACAGCGACCGTTAAATCCACACAGTACATTAACATAAAATATTTACTAAAAATGCAATTAAAAAACGCTTAAGCTTAATTATGAATATGAAAATAATAATATGGCCGCCGGACTTTAAACCGAAAAATTCTAGGCCTATTGACAAATAGGTGAAAACATTCCAAACTTGTAAATAATGGCCGAAAAACAGCTTTCATAATGTAAATCTTTGGTTCGCCAAATTCTTTCGACTTCCGCCACGCCTAGGCAGCGTCTCGAAGACAAATAAAAGAGAAATGGCTTACACAAGCGTATTTAATATCCTGCTTCAAGTTTACAAATTAAACAAAACAAATTAACACTTTAAAATGCAAGTTAATAGAGTTCAATACGGAACGTTGGCTGTATGAGATGCTGTCGACTTAATGTCAAATGAAAACAAACTTTGGAAAAAAGAACAGATTAAAATCAACTTTAACTTTATTAGAATATGTGTGAGTTTTGTATGCTAGCGGACGTACGAGAGAATGGACAGGTTTTGTGCCGGCACACTGGCATATGGGAAATAGCACCCCACTTTCTTCCGAAGTGATCTTTAGCAGGCCGTCTCAACATCTCGTCCCATAGTTTAGGACGTTAAAAATGAACCTTTATTGGTGGGTGATTTTATAATAAAAACTTAAAAAAAAGTATATTGCGCGCGAAAAGTGACAGTGACGTTGTGTTTTTTTTCGAAGTCCCGATTTTAGGGTGTGGTTTTCCGATTTAAGATTTAGTGCCTTGGATATTACTAATTGAGTGTGGAAAAAATGGTAAGTTTTTTTATTTATGAAAAAAAGTTAAGTGATATTAATTCAAATTCATATTGTTTATTTTCAGACAACATAGTATATAAAATTCAAACAATAAAAGAAACATTCAATATCATAAAGTTAACCAAACATACAAAGAAAAAAACACATAATTAGAAATATTCAAATAACATTCATTTCAAAAATTAAATAAACTATATCAATAAATTAAAAAAATAATGCTCACGTGTTTTCTTAGATACTATACGTCCCAAGCATGTTTGCTCAAGCAGGTGTTTAAGATTTTTAAGACTTTATAAGAAACCAAAGTACGTCAACAATATAATTAAACTACGGGAGAACCACAGAGTACCTTTTTGGGAGAACTCAAACAGTGTCCTGAGGGTATTACCCTGATCCATATGGGCGAGACATTTAAATATCTTGACTAATATTTAATATTACTCCACTAATGACGGAAATTAGTTCAAGTAATTTATATTTTTTTCTCTCTTAAGGATTTAATTATTTAATAAGCGAGGAGGATGCAGGTGCAAACCTCGCCACGTGCCAATGTATTTCAAATTTTCGAAATTATATGTACGTTTATACTGCGCTCGTATTATGGTGAAGGAAAACATCTTGAGGAAACGTGCGCACGCCTGCGGAGACATTCAAAGGTAGTGCTTGAAGTCGGCCAATCCGCACTGGGCCCGCGTGGACGACTAAGGGCCCTCGAAGGGAACGTTTGATAAGCTGAAATGAAGGTTTTAATATGAATTGATATGGATCACTCGACATGATCGAAATACGTCAAACAAACAAAATTTTTTTTTATCCTCTATAGGCAGACATTGACAGATGTCAGGTCTCTCATACCCGGTAATGTGACTAGCTCAGTGCCCTCATCCCGACAACAAACAGGAGTACAAATCACTCGTTTCCCGGACGATATCTGCACTGCGGTGTACCTACCTAGACGACTCAAGCACGGAGTCTACCACCTACTAATCTAGTGTGTGGATATTTGAAGTACGGTGGAAACAGATATTCATCCTTAAACATGAGTGTTATGCACATTTGGGTTCGGGATGAGGCACTGTAGCTAGTCACATTACCGGGTATAAGAGACCTAACATTGTTTCTCGGGTGGGCAGTGCGGCGTGATGGAGGATAATAACTGTCTATCAAGTTGTTGGTTTCCTTTAATGCCGGTTTGTCATGTCTGCGTTCACTTACCATCAGTGAGCGTCCAGACCGTCCTGTAACTTATAACATAAAAAAAACATTTCATCCCAATATAGGAAAAGGTCACGGCTTCGCTATGAACTCGTCGAGTCACTTTACAAAGTGAAACCAAGCTTTCGAACGGCTTTATTGAATTAACATTAAGATTTTAATAAATAAGCTTTGCTCGTGGTCTGCCGAACAGCCTCTTGTATTTATGGACTCTAGTACACCGTGCGGTTTCAGCCAACCCACCGGCCCGTGATCATCCTGCGAACAGCCTTTGGTAATTTATAGGACTCCATATAACTATCTGCCGCTCGAACGGCCTCTTCTTTTTAAAGATGACAACCACTTATATACATTTTTTGTAAATATATCAATTATACATAGAAAACACCCGACCATTACAAACAGACATGTTTATGCACATAAATGTGTGTACTGCCCGGGGATCGAACCCGGAACCCTTGGTGTTGCAGTCGACGCTCACCACCAAATGGATCGTCAAAATGGTTAATAATTTTAAACCAACCAAAATTAGCCCAAAGAAAAGCGTGGTCAAAAGCCGGAAAGAAATATAACCATCATTGTTAATTTATTTTTCCGTAAATTTATTTCCGTAAATTTTTTTAAGTAATAATGGGTACTTGACACCACTAATCGTTGACCACTTTTTATGAACTGTCAAAAGAGGAACGTTCCATATATTTTGTATGAGATTATTGAAACGTGACGTCATTGCTCACTAACATCAATTGACCTAATATTTATTGGTTTCAGTGTATTTAAAAATACAATATTGCAAATAAACAATCGTGATCAATGAAACGACATGTAAAATAAAGTGCACTTTTATGAAAATAAGGTTTGGTATTTTATTGCGAATAATGGAGAATACCGAATTATCAACGGATAAAACTAAACGGCGGATATCCCTAATCTTCAAATGAAACCATCTTCCTTTTATTTTATTCATTCAAACATGGCGGACGGAAGTTCCCGCGCCTCACTTGTCAGTGTCTCTTGTCAATGGCGACATAGTTTTCAAGGTTGGGAAATCTATTCTTCCGATCTAATTCGTTAAAAAATAACTTTACTACAAAGAAATGCCGCCAATGGTCATATAAAAGGCTGAAGGAAACAATAGATAATGGAACCGTCCAAGCTAGTACAAGAGGAAATTAGAAATGAATACCAAACTTATTAGATTAATTAATCCTAGCAAACTCTACAACATTTATGAACGCTCTATACATCTCTCCATAACGATCCAGCCATGTGACTGCGTCGTACCTCACGACTCGCTGCCTGACGCCTCCACTACGCTTTTACATGAAAACTCTGTCTGATTCCACGCGGGCCTATCCCTAGCAGTCGACATCCATCTGCTACCCGCCACCTTACCCAGGTCATCCAGCCATCTGGTTGGGGGACCTACGCTTCGTTTCCCGTTACGCGGACGTCACTCGAGAACCTTTCTGCCCATAGGCCATCTTACGCACTATATGCCCTGCCCACTGCCACTTCAACTTGCTTATCCTATGAGCTAAGTGAGTAACTTTAGTTCTCCTACGGATATCTGTGTTCCGGATCATTACGCGTAGGGAAACGCCTAACATAGCCCTCTTCATAGCAGGTTGTGTAACCTCGAGCCTATTAAAGTGGCTTTTAATAAATACAAAAAATAAATTATTTCATAATTTAAGTACGTTTTATATTTCATTGCAGTTGAATTTTAAGCAAATAAGTTTTGTAGCGTCGGTGGCTCAATGGTGTGGACTGTCGCCTTCCTACCGAGAGGGCTGAGGTTCAAATCCCGACACGTACCAATGTGTTATCGAATTTTCGAAATTATATGACGTTATCCGACGCTCTTACGATGAAGGAAACATCCTGAGGAAACCTTCATGCACGCCTGCGGAGACATTCGAAGTTGTGTGTAAGTCGTCCATCTGCATTGCCTGCGTGGACGACTAAGGCCTAATCACCCTATACGGGTAGGCTCGTGCCCCTCGGTGGGGACGTTTAATGAGCTGAGGAATGATGATGATGAAGTTTTGGTTGTGCTAGAAATAGTCGATCTCCCATGTCGTGTATTTGTTCGTGTGTGTCTCAATGTTTTAATTTAAGTCAATCATGTTGTAATTATACTTAATTATGCGCTCAAGACCGCTGTAATTTATTGTCATAAGGTCATCATCATCAGCTCATTAAACGTCCTCACCGAGGGGCACGAGCCTATCCGGTGAAGAAAAACATCATGAGAAAACTAGCGCACGCCTGTGAAGAGATTCAAAGGTTGTGCGTGAAGTCGTCCAACCCGCACTGGGTCCGCGTGGACGACTAAGGCCACACACCCGCGTACGGGAAGAATACGGTGGGGACGAATGAGCTGATGATGAACCTTTGAAGCATCGTGATGGTGCAGCAAGCATCTCCAAGCTTGCTGCACCATCACTATCTTAGAGTAGAAGTCCAGCAGTAGACTGTCCCTTCCAACAACATTATTCAGTACACAGTATAAAATAAAGTCGCTTTTTCTGTACCTATTTTTGTTTTTTTATTAAACAGGAGGCAAACGAGCATACGGTTCACCATAGATTTAGTATTAGCGCGCTTATACTATATCTATGGGTTCACCTGATGGTAGCGACACCGCCGCCAATGAACATTTGCAGGACCTCAGGTCCCAGAAATGCGTTGCCGGCCCTTCAGAGAATGTGTACGCTCTTTTTTTGAAGGACGCCAGGTCGTATCGCTCTGTAAAAGTATCCAGTGGAAGTTCATTCCACAGTTTTGTCGTACGTGGCAAAAAATATTTCCTATTTCACTATGTATGCCTTAAATCTTTAAAATTACGTAACGGAGTTTGATGACGTTTTTTTAATAGATAGAGATTGAAGAGGAAGGTTTATATGTATAATAGCACGTATTAAATAGTGGAGAGATACCGTCATTTCTGAGGTTTGCGTCGGTACCGCCCGGCCGGGGGCGGGAGCATGCCTTTATCATATTGCACCTGTGCGAAGCCGGGGCGGGTCGCTTTTAGTTAAATACTAAAATAACAATAATTAATAACAACAATTTGACGACCCATTTGGTGTTGCGGTCGACGTCGGCTGCAACACCTTTCTGGTTTCACTCCCCGGGCAGGACAAACATTCGTGTGCATGAAAATGTCTGTTTGTAATGGTCTGGGTGTTGTCTATATATAATATGTATGTATTTACAAAAAATGTATATAAGTATGTTTATCCGTTGTTTAGTACCCATACTACAGGCTTCACGCTTAACCTGGGGCTAGATGGCGCTGTGTGAATGTCAGTGGATATATATTTATTCATTTATAATAATGCGCCATGAAATTATTTTTTTTACGTCATTTCCGTTCGGCCATTTTGAAGTGTGTCAATCGAGAAGATGGCCGACGCAGTGCGTGAAAGTGATGAGTCTGTGGAATTATATATTCTACGAGTCGTTTCTCGTTTTAAGCATTGCAATTATTAAAATTGATTTAAGTGTGTCTTAATTTAAATGCCCCAATTCTGATAAATTAAAAATTCGCTTTTGTGTCCCAATCTCTCTTTTCAACCTATCGCAGTCCACTGTTGGACATAGATCTCCCCCATTTTGCGCCAGATATCCCGCTCCTCCGCTTTTTTCATCCAGCCCCCACCAGAGACCTTTCGCAAGTGTCGGTCCTTCAGTCCTACGCTTACCAAGACGCGGTCTCCACTCCAGAACTCGTCTGCTCCAACGGCCATTCGGTTATGTGACATACGTGACCTCACTGCCACTTTTACTAGGTGGTGGACTCGATACTGAGTCGACTAGGTTTATACCACCGCAGTGACAGATATCGTCCCGGGAAACACGAGTGTTATGCACTCCTGTGTTGTCGGGATGAGGGCACTGTAGCTAGTCACATTACCGAGTACGAGAGACCTAACATTTGTTTCGGGTGTCGAGCGCAGTGCGGCATTGACAAAGTATATGAAATGAAATATTTTTATTTCTTAGAATATGGCGTACATTAGTTTCGTCAATTAAAAGATCAGCATAATCTGCCATTTGTGGCTAATGATGTAAAAAAGTATGGACTCGTGATATGTTCACAAAACAATCGAAAAAATTGTTCCGAATGCAGTGACAGCACACATACACATATTGCTAATTTCGAACACATTCACCTAAACAAAAGAGTAAAACTGTAACTCTCTTCGGCGTTTCTTTTTTGAGGCACGGATGTCGTCATCATCAGCTTATTAAACGTCCCCACCGAGGGGCCCGAGCCTACCCGTGTAGGGTGATAAGGCCTTAGTCGTCCACGCGGGCCCAGTGCGGATTGAACGACTTCACGCACAACCTTTGATTTTCTTCGCAGGCGTGCATGAAGGTGTCCTCACGACGTTTTCCTTCACCGTAAGAGCGTCGGATAACGTACATATATTTTCGAAAATTTGAAAATACATTGGTACGTGTCGGGATTTGAACCTCAGCCCTTCCGGTAGAAAGGCGACAGTCCACACCACTGAGCCACGGATGTCGTATCTACCTTTATATATAGAATTTCCTTGTTTGCGGCGTAGAAATCTTAGTTATAGCGTTTAACATGCAACAATCCAAATTTGCAATTAATGTAATAAATGCACGCTCTGTCACGGTCAGGCGTATCACTTACCATCAGGTGAGCGTCTTGACCGTTTTGTACATTATAACATTAAAAAAACTTCAACTTGCTGAAACACCTAGCCTATTGTTAACATTTAACAACGATATGTTACACACGGTTATATAACTTGTGTAAACGAAATCTCTTGTCGCACTTCGTACAGGTTTTAAACGCTTTCTAATGTCTTTGTGCCAACACAAAGTATTTGCATTGAAATAATAGTAAATAATGAGTTGGTGAAAATCTCATCTAGCGTTCTTAAACATATACTAGGTCACCTAGCCCTGCAATGCTAGGTCACCTAGCCCTGCAATGCTAGGTCACCTAGCCCTGCAATGCTAGGTCACCTAGCCCTGCAATGCTAGGTCACCTAGCCCTGCAATGCCTTAAGCCGAGGTTTGAGTCCCGCTCGGGGACGCTCGTAGCTTGTTATTTATTTTCTTTGGCTGAGAATCACGAAGTTGTAATAAGCTTTTTCCGCGAAAAAATAGCTGTGTGATTTCCTATATTGTTTAGAAACTTCTAGGCGAAGTTTTTAATTTTCGTAATTACATGTACTTTTATCCGACGCTCTTACGGTGAAGGAAAACATCGTGAAGAAACCTGCGCACGCCTGCGAAGAGATTCAAAGGTTGTGCGTGAAGTCGTCCAACCCGCACTGGGCCTGCGTGGACGACTTAAGCCTACATCCTACTGGTAGACTCATGCCCTGAGTTGGGAAGTTTAATGAGCTGAGATGATGATGATGATTTAAATTATTGTTACAATGCCGGAATCGCAGAAAGGCCGTATTTCCGGTATAATTAGTCGACATTGTTTAAATGTGAAATAAAAGGAAGACGTGCCTTACTTTCATTGACTTTTTACAAATTTATATAAAGTCTAGGTCAGAATAAATGATAGTACTAGGTGGTGGACTCGGTACTGAGTCGTCTAGGTAGGTACCACCGCAGTGACAGATATCGTCCCGGGAAATACCAGTGTTTCCCACTTCTGTGTTTCGGGATGAGGGCACTGTAACTAGTCAAATTACGGGGTATGAGAGACCCGACATCTGTCGTCTTGGGTGACGGGAGCAGGACAGTGTTGGCGGACAATAATGACAGGTAGGTACTTATGTCTACCGCCAACGACACTACAGCCTACTAGACTCCTAATGCAAGGCAAATACTTTCAGACAACACGTTAGACTTATACGTCTTACTCAAGACACCGATCGCGTAATCTCTCTTAGTATCGACCAAATCCGTGACCCGTCTACATCTCTCGTGTTTATTACAAAATAACATACGAAAGAGGCGAAACATGGCTTCCTGTACAACGAAATGGTGTGAAAAATGTAGACAATTATTTAATTTAAAAAAAGACGGTATAACTTTTCTTAGGAAAGCCAATTTCAAGATTATTATGGTCAAGAATCAATTTATTCAAAGCTCAAATTACGCTGGACTGAATTCGTAACCATGGCATTTGTTTATCAGTACATCCCTTTCTTTCTAATGTAAATAAATAGTGCTTAACCTTTCTTTCATTAGTGTCACGCGTTACTAGGGCTGTGACATTACTAGTGGGATTTAGATAACGGGTAATATACGAGTGCGTAATAGACTTTTACTTTAACTTTAGTTGTTGCAACTCATATCGGTAGGTACAATTATTTTAATATTGTTATAAGTATTGAATGTAAACTTTTTATTTATAAATATATTCCACATATTCCAAAACACATGAAATTAATCTGTAAAAGTTATTAATTTACTGTTGCAACTAACATTAGTACTTTGCGAGATTCATCGGCCCGCGCACCGTACGACTCCAAAATCGAGGCGCTACTACAGCCTAAACGATTATAGATAGCTAGATCCTGTTTGTTGCATTATTTTGTTTGCTAATGTTGACTAATTCAATACCGAGAGAGACCTTTTCTTTCACCATCTTCTAATTTTTTAAGACAGTTATTTTGACCACATTAAATCACATAGCTCTAAAATTTATACAATAGCGATGTCGTAGTTTTGCTGAAAATGTTAAAATATGAATGTGGAGTGCTATTCAAAACAATATGCCTGGTAAAGTGTAATTGAAAAATCATTTAGTCCGTGTTTCCTAGAACGACTCCGCAGACATAGGTATTCGTATTCAGAGAACATGTAACAATCAAAATGACGTGAGTTAAATGTAAAATGACACTTTATGGTAGTAAAAGTATATCACGAGGTTTTCTCACAAAATCTTCGATGCAGTAACCTGCAGTTTGAATAATTAATACATAATTAATCAATTCGCGTCGGTGGCTCAATGGTGCTCAATGGTGTGGACTGTTGCCTTCTACCGGGAGGGCTGAGGCCGCCACGTACCAATATATTACGAATTTCGAAATTATATGTACGTTATCCGACCTTACGGTGAAGGCAAACATCGTGAGGAAACCTGCGCACGCCTCCGAAGAGATTCAATGGTTGTGCGTGAGTCGGCCAATCCGCACAAGGCCCGCGTGAACGACTAAGGCCTAAACACCCTTACGTATAGGCTCGTGCCCCTTGGTGGGACGTTTAATAAGCTGATAATGATGATGAATCAATTTTAAGGATAATTTAAAAAATATATAAAAATCCTTCAAATAATTTGAATTGATAAATTACATAATGTATTTTTTCTTCATAATATCCTTTAGAATAAAATAAGCACTGGTATATTTTACTATACTTCCCATCACTAGTTGTCATCCATGTAATGGCGGGAATTTGAATCGCCGAATCAGCATGCATATTTTCCTCTCCCCCCGCTTCGGGGCATTGACAGAATTATTTGTTCCGAGAAATTCAAACATTAGGCGTCTAGTAGGCTACTGGTCGTTGACCATCGCCAACACTTCATCTGCCATGATTAGGAGTGATACGCCTGGTAAGTAGAGCGCACTGACCGACTCGTTCACTATATGACATAAAAAAAACATATGATGTGACATAACTTAATCTCTCCGTCATCATGATTCTGACTTTTCATTGTTTATAATATATACGTAATCTTTTGTATGTGACTGGCATTATTTATTTATTTATGAAATGACTGCCCCCGGGGTCAAGTGGGTACAGTGTAGACTTGGTCGTCGCTAGGTGGAACTAGTTTTTACAACCGTTATACATTTATTTATTTAAACTTTATGCACCATACAAAAAGACAGTACAAGGGCGAACTTAATGCCTAGAGGCATTCTCTACCAGTTTACCACAAGGCCATGCAGAAAATAAATAATAGGTGCGGTAAAAAATAAATAAAGAAACTTTATGAAAATAAAGAACAAAGAAGGTTTAAGAGACTTAAAAAAATAAACTCAAATACTTATACTTAAAACAAATATATATAAATACATATATCAATATAGACAATATACAAATATTAACTTAAATATATATAAATAATAATATAATAAATATATAAAAAATAATAAGTAAACACATTAACTATTCGAACGAAAATAGTCCAAAACTTTCCTTTTAAAGGAAGCTTTCGTACAAGATGCCCTTATCTCTATTGGTAAGTCATTCCAGAGCCGCGTTGCCCGAAGTGTTACATTCCGCGACGATAGAACCATTTTCAGAAAATAGTTTTATTACCAAACTTTACTTACGTGCGAGAGCACTATTTACGTCCGCGGACTATATTTACGACCGCGAACTATATCAATGAATAAATATCTACTGACATTCACAAAGCGCCATCTAGCCCCAAATTAAGCACGAAACTCGTATTACGGGTACAAAACAAACAACTGATAAACATATATAATATACACCTTTTTTTGTAAATACATACATATTATACAAATAAAACACCCAGGCCACTACAAACAGACATGTTCATGCACACAAATGTTTGTACTGGCCGGAACCCGGAACCCTTGGTGTTGCAGTCGACGTCTCAACCGCAACACCAAATGGTTCGTCCAATAAAATGACTTATTTAAAATGTGATGTTTCCTCTCTCCTAGTCGTTATATTGCGTGCCCAACAGGGTCCATAACACTGGTTTCACTCTTTATGTAACATCTTATGTACATTATAGTTTGGCAATAAATAATTGAGTATTAAGCATCTAAGAAAATGATAAGTAGAAGTTTCGGAATCACGACGAAAGTAACCAAAACCATATATATAAATAAATATCCACTGACATTCACACAGCGTCATCTAGCCCCAAGTTAAGCGTGAAGCCTGTATTATGGGTACTAAACAACGGATAAACATACTTTTATATATTTTTAAACTACATACATAATATTTTACGAAGAAAACACCCAGGCCACTACAAACATACATGTTCATGCACACAAATGTTTGTACTGCCCGGGGATCGAACCAGGAACCTTTGGTGTAATAGCCGAGGGCTCAACCATTACACCAGATGGGTCGTCAAAAGTTCGGAATCACGAACAAAGTAACCAACACAACACCATCAGTATATCATCCACACTCCAATATATTATCACGACCTTCCGAGCGTTACCACATGATACCAGAGATCTCGTGTGACGCAACCGTCCCGTCTGCCGGAGCGTCACGTGAAAGCGATTCATTTGAAAGTTGTATGGCCACTTGGGAGATGACCCTACAAAGAGTAAAGATGAGCGAAGAAGGGACACACGGTTGTTTCTTGCCTACGTGCATTACATCAACAACAATTTATTTATTTTATTCTTTATTGTACACTGAGATACACAAAAAAAATATTTACACAAAAAAAAGATAGAACAGTGGGCAGCCTTATTGCATATGGCAATTTCTACAAAGCAACCATAGGATGGAGAAATGAAATACATAGATTATGTGCGAACAAGGTACGTATTAAATGCAAATTAAATACATACTAAAATAACTTAATAATCTAGATTCAAAATGCAGAAATATCTAACAATAAATGTCTGAGCCGCACGACACATACGTATAGTTTTAAAGAAATAAATATATTGACGTCGCATCGCAAATATTTTTTGATAACAAATGTACGTACGAAGAATATCCACACTTTTGAAAAAAACAGTGATCATCTAATTTTAACACTAGAAATAAAAACAAACTTGCTGTTCCGAATCTTCGTCTTCACAAAGTAGGAAATCTTGTCGGAAATTTATAAAGTATTTTAATAAAGTGCCACAAATATGTTGATTTGCCCTTGCATAAGTTTAAAGCTTTAATTAAAACTACCTTGTTGAACAAAAGGGATATTACACAGTAGATGATATTTAGCAGAAAATTTTTGTGTGTAGTCTGCCTGCAAGTGTTCCAGAGCAGACGCATATAATTGAATTGTTATATATTGTTATTTACCAAACTCTGTTAAAAAATATATACTGTTTTGACGATTCAAAAGTATCTGTAAAGATTTATTTGAATAAAGCATTTTTCAATTTCAATTTCAGTTATTGTTATATTTGTAGCGTAAATTTATTCATTTAAATTTTGACCCTCACGCGTCATAGCAAGAGTACAAAATCAAAAGCACGAGCACACTACTATGTCACTTTGATGTAGCGAGCGACTTTATTATGAATTAGCTTTATTGTTTACCTAAGAATTGGATATACAATCTCACACAAAAGGAGACCGCGGCAAAAGTCTGCGCATCGCATATGGGCGAATTTTCATTCATATTTTTTTTAAATTTTGCTCGCTACATGTCACAATGACATGGTAGTTTGCTCGTGCTTTTGGTTTTGTACTCTTTCTATGACGCGTTAAGGTCAAAATTTAAATGAATGATTTAGGGGGTAATACAGGGGTCTAGGCTCTGAATATGACTTTGTCCCATTCGGTGTCGAGACCCTTGGTCCGTGGGGCCCTAGAGCTATTAGGCTTTTTAAAGAAATTTCCAAACGATTAGTCGACATTACTGGAGACCGAAGATCTGGCAGCTACCTTGGTCAAGGAATTAGTTTAGCGATTCAAAGGGTAACGCTGCCAGTGTCTTCGGAACTTTACCAAAGGGGGGTTCTTTTAATTATTTTATTTAGTTATTATATTTTTTTATTTTAGTTATAATATTCTGTATTATATATTTAATTGTTATCTGTAGTATAAAAATTACACAATGTACTAGGCAATTTATTAAACTCAATGAATGATTTTACGTATTCCGAATATAACAAGAGCGTCGGTGGCTCAGTGGTGTGGACTGTTGCCTTCCTACCGGGAGGGCTGAGGTTCAAATCCCGACACGTACCAATGTATTTCCGAATTTTCGAAAATATATGTACGTTATCCGACGCTCTTACGGTGAAGGAAAACATCGTGAGGAAACCTTCTTGCACGCCTGCGAAGAGATTCGAAGGTTGTGTGTGAAGTCGTCCAATCCGCACTGGGCCCGCGTGGACGACTAAGGCCTAATCACCCTATACGGGTAGGCTCGTGCCCCTCGGTGGGGACGTTTAATGAGCTGATGATGATGAATATAACAAACTATACGTAGGTATGTGTCATGGCTCGGACAAAAATGTTGACGTTTCTTCGAGATTGTGTATCTCATAGTTAGTTTATTGTCGATCCAAGCGTCGTGCATATTATTTGTTCACTTTAAGCTTAAGCTTCGTTCGCATTTTAATTAATTATTGAAATAAATAAAATAAGATTATCTGTTTTTATAAAAACCTGGGTATTAGAGACCTAACATTTTGTCACAGGTGCTGGTCGACATTGATTGATAATATTAACTGTCTATTACTGGTTGGTCTCCTTCAATGCCTATCTGTCATTGTCAGGCGTATCACTCATCAGGTGAGCGTCCTGACCATACTGTACACTTTTTATCATAAATAAAGAAAAAACTTACAATCGTATGCCGCGTCATATATGAATTGTACGAGTCTTCTCCCAAAAACCATTTGAAACACAAACAAAAATAAAGCTATTAATAAATTTGCCGATTTTTGCTGCAAGTTTATTGAAATGGCATGAAATGGCGCTGTTTTATTCGGTCCCTTATTTGATCTGTCAGTCAACATTTATACCGAATGTCGCCTCTGCGCACAAACTCTATGACGAACGGCACAAGTTTTACTTTCTTCGTGAAAGCCTTGAGATGCGCGGCGGATGTTAGTGTACTTTGACACGGACCTTCGCTTTGTTGAAAATGACTAAAGTGAATGAACTCGACTCGCCGTCATTTCATCATCAGCGTTATACGTACCCACCGAGGGGCATACGCCTACGAGTAAAGGGTGTATGACGTGCACACCATATATGCAAATAAGTTGTGCATACCCTGTGCGTCCAGAAAACCCGGAAAATTGACAGTATAACAAATTATTGCCACTTATTCGCCCATTTTCCTCGACATATTTGAAAACAACAAAATGAGTGATTTATCAAAAATATAAATTACTTATTTATTGTTTTTGCGATTAGTGTCACTCACTTTGCATATCATTTTTTTTCAAGCACTACCTTTGAATCTCTTCGCAGGCGTGCGCAGGTTTCCTCGCCATGTTTTCCTTCACCGCAACACTGTCGAATAAGCATTCATATAATTTTCGTGGCGGGATTTGAACCTGCACCCTCCATATCAGAAGGCAACAGTCCACACCAATGAGCCACCGACGCTCAAAAATATTTAAATATTATCTAATAATTAATCGCTTCAAGCTATCCTTTTTTTTTATAAGTGTACAGGACTGTCTGGACGCCCATCTGATGGTAAGTGATACGCCAGACCATGACAGAGCGGCATTAAAGGAGACCAACAACTGATAGACAGTTATTATCCTCCATTAACGCCGCACTGCGCCCGTCACCCGAGACAACAGATGTTAGGTCTCTCATACCCGGTAATGTGACTAGCTACAGTGCCCTCATCCCGAAACACAAAAGTGCATAACACTCGTGTTTCACGGGATGATATCTGGCACTGCGGTGGTAGGCCTAGACGACTCAGTATCGAGTAACCATTTAACAATATATTTTAAAATCCGCAGTAGTTTATTCATTGCAAACATACATGCAAAACCACATCTTTCCTATTTTATAATATCAGTGTAGATGCTGGTCAAAATCAATCAAAACAAAATATACTTACAAAATATTCAATTTAGGTCCATACTTATGAATGTCAAATTTGATTCTGCCACTGGTTCGGACTGTTGTACTCCTGAGAAGAATCCAGCAAGATAC
Organism: Leucinodes orbonalis; assembly: GCA_019425675.1. Taxonomy (NCBI): domain Eukaryota; kingdom Metazoa; phylum Arthropoda; class Insecta; order Lepidoptera; family Crambidae; genus Leucinodes; species Leucinodes orbonalis. Next base: position 16,442 of record PQWD01004387.1, read on the forward strand.
TCAGTTATGTGGATGAGTAAAGGAAATGTAGATTTGATTGAATGATTCTCTAAGAAATGTCTATCTTTGTTTCAGATACCGAGATGGGGAGCGGTACGTACACATCAAACTATGGTATTATATGCAAAAAAATATATTATTTGATGACGGTTAGTGGGCTCTGTGGACATCTTACAAGTTAAGCAGCCATCATAGTCGTCAGACGAAAATGGGTAACCAGAAAATATGAACGTGGTTCGGAAGGCAGTTCAAATCGCGCCACGTACTAATGAATATCCGAATTTTCCAAATTATATGTACGTTTATCCGACGTATAGGTCTGTCTTCGCGGTCCAGTGCGGTATGGTCGGCTTCACGCCTTCCTTTGAATCTCTTCGCACGCACGCAAACATACGCACGCATGTTTCCTCACGCTTTACACTGGAAGAGCGTCGGAAAAACTTACATATAATATCAAAAGTACATTGGTACGGGACGGGGTTTGGACCTACGCTCGCGAGATCGGAAGGCAATTGTCCACACCAATGAGCCAACAACGCTCTTACCACGAGATGAGCCGTTTAATAAAAAAAACGCATTAGGCCCGCATGTTTTATCTCTCCATAACTATGCTGTCCGGGAAGGAAAGGATTATGCCCTGCAGTGGCATGTAATTGGCTGATGAACAATGTAGTGACGACCTCACTTAGTCAGGCGCAGCGTGGGACGTTGGACCGACGATTCGAGGAGGGTGGCTGGTGGAAGTTGGATGCAGGCTGCTCAGGACCGGGATGGTTAGCGCTCATTGGGGGAGGCCTATGTTCAGCAGTGGACGATGGTGGGCTAATTAATTGATTGACGAACAAACTGGCCTTCATCATCATCAGCTCATTAAACGTCCCCACCGAGGGGCACGAGCCTACCCGTATAGGGTGATTAGGCCTTAGTCGTCCACGCGTTGGCTTGAAACTGGCCTTGCCCGAAGCTAAATTTCACCCCAAAAGCCTCAAGATATCTGTGGTGTAGTATTACTTGTGCTTACGTAACTTTGAAGTGTAATTTTAAATGTCGACCGCAAAGTGAAAGTAGATACAAGTGCCTGTACCGCCAGATTGTAATTGAATATTATAAAATTGTTATAATATTATTTGAAAGTAGATACATCATAGATTTTACTAGGCGATAGACTCGGTACTGAGTCGTCTAGGAAGGTATCACCGCAGTGCCAGATATCGTCCCGGGAAATACCAGTGTTTTGAACTTCTGTGTTTCGGGATGAGGGCACTGTAGCTAGTCACATTACCGGGTATGAGAGACCTGACATCTGTTGTCTCGGGTGTCGGGCGCAGTGCGGCATTGATGGAGGATAATAACTGTCTATCAGTTGTTGGTCATGGTCAGGTGTATCACTTATCATCGTGAGCATCCTGACCGTCTTGTAGCATAAAAAATAAAATTAAAACATCAGGAATAGAAAGTCATTATTCTGGCCGAAGTCCACTACTTGATAGTAATTGCTAGCCTGTGAAAATACTAATTTTATTTTTACTAGCTTTAGCCCGCGGCTTCCCTTGCATTAAATTAGATTAACACAGATCAGTAATTTTGTAGAGAGTCTCACACTTGCCATCATCCATTTCGTTCCATTGCATACTTTTAGCCACCTGCCTTATTATTAATAAAAATATTAATCAGGAATTCTTGTTGGAAACAAAGAGTGTGTAGCTGCCTACTTTAAATACTGCAAATAGTCCCATATTACCAATTTCTCTTTCCCCCCTCTTGTAAGGGTTTGTAGGCATATTCGGGTGAAATGATTAGAATAATAAATTAAATATCCTCACACAGCGCCATCTAGCCCTAAACTAAGCATCAAGCCTGTTAAATCGGTACTTTTTTACATAGAAACACCTTGACCAACACTGACATGTTCATGCACACAACTGTTTGTACTGCCCGAGAATCGAACCGGGAATCCTTGGTGTAAACGTCTCAACCATTAAACCACATAAGCCGATGACCTTGATAAGTTATCATGGAGCCTATGACCTAGGGGTTCTGGGTTTGTAGAACAATATGTTATACTCTCGCGCGAGGAAAGCAGGCAAACTAAATCAAATAGAGATGGGATTATATCGATACTTTACTTAGGCTATATTCTAAAACGAGACTCAAGCTTTGATCTTAACTTATAGTTTATAATGTATAACTTTAATAATCTACCTATGGAAATTTGCACATCGAAATTCGATAGAATATGTCGGAAACATTACTTTTATGTACCTTACTATGTACCATATTCCAACAAGCAAATAAATGAATTAAAATTAAATTAAAAAAAGATAAAAAGGAATGCCGCTTGTTATCGTATATAGACGAATCGTATAAAAATCAACGTTCAGTCTCGTTCTAGACTAGGAGCCTTAAAGTATCTATTACATATGAAAAATAATAAATAAATATCCACTGACATTCACACAGCGCCATGTAGTCCCATATCAAGCGCAAACACAAGCTTTAAGCTTTATCAGTTGTTTAACTGATAAACATACATATAGACATTTTTTGTAAACACGTACATGTATACATAGAAAACACCAAATAGGTTACACCAAATGGGTCGTCTAAATGATATGAATAATAATGATTGAGACGTCGGCTACTACGCCAAGAATTCAGGGTTCAATCCCCGTACAAACATTTGTGTGCATGAACATGTCTGTTTGTTGGTCTGGGTGTTTACTATGTATGTATTTACAAAAAATATGTGTAAGTATGTTTATTCGTTGTTTAGTACCCATAATACAGGCTTTACGCTTAACTTGGGGCTAGAGGGCGCTGTGTGAATGTCAGTGGATATAAAATTTATTCGCGTCATCATCATCAATCTACTATTTGACGTAAGATGATGAGGATAACTTAAATGCATTTAAAAAAACACCAAGGTAAAATACACACAGCATGTCAATGCAAACACATGATTACATCATCCTGTGATTGAAGAATTAATTATCGAAAAATTATAATAATTTCATCGATATCGACAATGCAATCGATTTATCGACATATTACATCACTATCCAGTTTATTTCCCATCTATTGTGGTGTGTTACGCCATACATCCCATAATCCAATTGCGGAAAGTCTCACGTTTTTTATGTAGTACATCCGTGGGATTTGCGGAAGGTGAGTTTTATGTGTCACCCATCCCATTGATGGGGACAGAGATCTTGGGTTAGTGATCTTCATTTAAGTCTATCCCCTTGGTCCGTGGGATCCTAGCGCTATAAGGGTTTTTATAGAAATTTCAAAACGATTAGTCGACATCACTGGAGACCAAAGATCTGGCGGCTACCTCGGTCAAAGAATTAGTTAAGCGATTCAAAGGGGTAACGCTGCCAGTATCTTCGGAACTTTACCTAAGGGGAGTTCTTTTAATTATTTTATTTAGTTATAATATATTTTTTTAAGAATTTTAATTTGATGTTACTGTTATAGTGTTTTTATATTGTAAGTTGGTTTAGTTTCAAGTTTAATAAATTAGTAAGTCTATTTAACATGGATGTATAAACAAACACGGACGAAATCTCGCTAAATCAAGTGTGTCAAAATCCGGCCAGTTTTGAATCATCATCATCAGCTCATTAAACGTCCCCACCGAGGGGCACGAGCCTACCCGTATAGGGTGTACAGGCCTTAGTCGTCCACGCGGGCCTAGTGCGGATTGGACGACTTCACACACAACCTTCGAATCTCTTCGTAGGCGTGCATGAAGGTTTCCTCACGATGTTTTCCTTCACCGTAAGAGCGTCGGATAACGTACATATATTTCCGAAAATTCGAAAATACATTGGTACGTGTCGGGATTTGAACCTCAGCCCACCCGGTAGGAAGGCGATAGTCCACACCACTGAGCCACCGACGCTCTCGAATGGAAAACCACAAATATTAAGGACATTTAACGCGCATCTATCAACAGAGCCATGGGTTACCTATGTTAGAAAAAAACTAAATAGAGCATGGCCTGTGTTGCAAAATGAAAATAATCCAGATATTATATTAAGTATCATAGGTAAATGAACCATTCGACATATTTATAGTTTAAAACACTAAAATTATTAAGTTTTACTAGGTGGTAGACTCGATACTGCGTCGTCTAGGTAAGTACCACCGCAGTGCCAGATATCGTCCCGGGAAACAGGAGTTTAAGGTTATGCACTTGTGTGTTGTCGGGCTGAGGGCACTGTAGCTAGTCACATTACCGGGTATGAGAGACCTGACATCTGTTGTCTCGGGTGTCGGGTGCAGTGCGGCACACGGAGAATAAACTGTCTATCAGTTGTTGGTCTACATCAATGCCGCTATGTCATGGTCAGGCGTATTACCATCAGGTGAGCGTCTTGTTGTGATCAGCAAGTTGAAGTGGCAGTGGGCTGGTCACGTTTGTCGCAGAACCGGTGGCCGTTGGAGCAGACGAGTTCTGGAGTGGAGACCGCGTCTCGGCAAGCGTAGCGTAGGACGCCTTCTGGCCCGATGGACCGACGACTTGTGACAGGTCGCTGGTGGAGGTTGGATGAGGAAAGCGGTGGACCGGGATATCTGGCGCAAAGTGGGGGAGACCTATGTCCAGCAGTGGACTGCGATAGGTTAAAGAGAAGAGCGTCTTGACCGTCCTGTATACTTTAATATAAAAAAAATGTTTGGTCTTTCAGTGGGCGCTCGTCTGGTGCCTCCTTGCCTTCGCGGCGGCTGAGGAAGCAGCCGATGGAGCTGCCAAGGACGACGTGGATCTGGTCGCAGAAGCTTCCAACTCTGGTAGGTCTATAGGGACCTAAGCCCTATATTAAATAACCACCTAAAATGTTACATCCTAGTGCATATTCACGTATCTATCGACTAAAGTGTTAACTATGTGTTGGTGAGACACTAGCCTTTATATATCTTGTCATTATTTTGGATACCTATGTACGGCTGTGAGGCTTGGACGCTAACGCTGAAAGAAGAGCGGAAACAGCAGGCAGAGAGAAAAGTGCTCCGTAATATTCTGGGTCCAGTCAAAAGGCCGGACGGTAGTTGTAGGATTCGCTCTAATGCTGAGATCTCGGAATTGATGTCCACACCCAACATCCTCGGCGAGACAAAGGCGCAGCGTCTTCGCTGGCTTGGCCACCTCGAGAGAACGGAAGGGCAGCGCCATGTGAAGAGAGCCAACCGGTTGGGTGGCGCCCAGTGGGCCGCCCCAGGTACCGCTGCAAGGACGTCGTAGAGTCTGATCTGCGTCAACTTCAGGTCAATGATTGGCGGGAAGTGGCGCAGGCTCGACAAAGATGGCGATCTCTTGTTTCGGAGGCCAACACTCATTTTCGACCAACACACATTTTCCGTCAACACTGCCCTGCGCCCGTCTTCCGATAATCTTCTGTTTCGGGATGAGGGCACTGTAGCTAGTCACATTACCGGGTATGAGAGATCTTACATCTGTTGTCATCGAGGCACCGCAGGTGTTTGCAGAGGCTAGTCATTATTTACAGTGATTGTTTTCCTTCAACACTATTCTGTCATTGGTCAGGCGTATCACTTACCATCCGACCATCCCGAGCAAACTTTATAGTCTGGGTTAATATTGGTAAATTGCGTGTCTATGGTTGGATCACCCTTTAAACAACTTGATAAGACTGGGTGATTGATTAGTTTGACTATGGTATTTTCAGGTGCGCAGGCGCAGAAACGAGAAGCGGGTCTGTCCAACTCTTACGGAGAACCCCTGCCTTCAGACGCCTATGGGCCTCCCTCCGACATTGGAAATATCAGTAAGTGATATATTAACCACACATATAAACAACACTAACCTCCCTCCGCCCTCCGTGGTATATTAACCACACATATAAACAACACTAACAAATTGTGAAAAATACCACATAGTTTCGCTATGTGTTCTACTCGCGGGTTTTGAACCCACGAAAACTCTGTAAAACCAATTTATAACAACAAATATCCACTGACATTCACACAGCGCCATCTAGCCCCAAGTTAAGCGTGAAGCTTGTATTACGGGTACTAAACAACGGATTAATATATTTATGTAAAAACAAACATATTATGGGAAATGGCAAACATCATGCGAGACGATCACTCGCCGGTGTGTCGGGAGCGCGGTCGCCGCGTGACTTATATTTATAACCTCGGCTGAGAGGTCCGAGCGCTCCGTCTCACACAGCCCGCGAGTGGACGTCCTACGATTGTCCCACGGTATTGCCGCCTACGTCACAACTTTGTTATTGGTTTAAATGTACGCATCTCTATTGGATAAATAATGTTTGAAAATACTTAGCCAATCCTAATGAAGTTATATTCATAGGATTGATTATAATTTAGATTGTGTGATTGGTAGGACTTATTTAGCCAGTAATAATATTAAACAATCGGACATCGAGCCTCTTATTTTACCCGAGCACGAATACCCCAACATATACATAGAAAACATCCAGAAAAATACAAACAGACATGTTCATGCAAATGTTTGTACTGCCCGGGGATCAAACCCGAAGCCCTTGGTATAATAGCCAACGTCTAAAGCACTACACCAGATGGGTGGTCATAGATTAATTAATGTATCTTGATAATCTTTGGAATAATATATGATCCATGTTGATTGAAAATAAATTTCTTATTATTATTTTTTATAAATCACAGGCCAAATAGTGGCCCGGTCTTTTGGAGGGCATGTGTGGGGCCGAAGCCAACAGCACAGAGAACCTTTTCCGAATGTTTAATGTTTGTATGCGTAACACGTGGCGGATGCCATCACAGAATGCACAATATGATACAACCCATGATAACCCCCGTCAGGTGTTAAGACTTTTCTAAATAATGGAACGATACTGGACAATGGAATTGGGTTTTGGTGGACTGGATATCTGGGCTATGGGAGATACTACGGACGCCAGCCATTAAACTTATTATTAGAGATATTAGTGAAACTCATTTTGAATAATCTCAGTTCCAGAACTACCACCCGGTCACCAGCCGGCCGCGGTCTACGGCGTCCCGGACATCCAGAACATCTTCCCGCAAGAACCTCCCCCAGGAGCGTACGGACCCCCGTCGCCAGTTGTGTTCCCGGGCCAGGCCTACCAGGGCCCCCCACCACCGCCTGCCAAGCCGAAACCTGTGTACGGTCCCCCAAAACACTACGGTCCTCCCAAATCTAGCTATGGACCCCCCAAACCAATATATGGACCCCCGAAGAAATCTTACGGACCCCCCAAACTGAGTCTCCCAAAGCCAACGTACGGATTGCCATTTAAGCCACCGAAGTTGTCATTACCAAAGCCTGTTTATGGGGTTCCTAAGCCGGTTTACGGACCCCCAAAACCAGTTTACGGACCACCAAAAGCTACATATGGACCTCCTTTAAACATACCTGTACTGCCAGCTATTCCTGAACTACCACCTATTTCTCTGCCTTCGTTTTCGCAAACTGTCGGTGCCAACTTTGGTTCCGTAGAAAACATAGACTTAGGCTTGAATCTGCCAGCTCCAATTTATGGCACCCCATTACCAAACCTACCATTAGACTTGAAACCCAACTTCCCAGTACCATCAGATAGTTATGGTCCTCCAGGACACGTGTTAGGACCGGTGGGTCCAAACGACCAAGTAGTAGTCCACGAGAGTCACATAGGCCACTATGGGCCTCCACAGCCAGACCCTAACCCTCGCCCGCCCCATCCAGGTATTCCTGCACCACCCACTCCACCCCACGTGCTCTACGATGGATGGAAACCGATTCCAGGAGTATCCAAGCCACTTTCAGGTCATGTAGACCATTCCCACATAGGAGACCAATACGGTCCACCACCACCTCCTCCAGTACAGGAAATCCATATTAATCTGGATGGACACTCATTGCCAAGTGCGAACCAGCCTCCCCAATTCTCTGGTGCTCAGATCACCTCGGGCTACTCCAATGTACATCAAGACGCTCTAGCGAATATTGACTTGAACGCAATAGTGGGCGGCGATTCCAACCACATCGACCAATCAAAGACTGTATTTGAAGCGCATTATACTGAACATAGCAATGACGCGTTACAGTCCCTTAGTTTGCCATCAGGCCCTCAGTCCAACCAGCTGTCCGGGCCGGAACAACCTTTAGATTCTTACGGGGCGCCTCCCTTAGAATCTTTATCGAACGGTCCATACCCTGCATCTATCAGACAACATGGCGCCAAAGGCTGATCCCCCCGTCTGGAGTTTACGGAGTCCCACCCGGAGGTCAATATGGGGTTCCTCCCCGTCATCCACCTTCCAACTTACCAATCCCACATGGAACCTTCTCAGGAGGCGGTCATTCAATCCACACGGGCGGCCCAACCCCAAGACACCCGATCAAGTTCAGAGAATCAGTGCCCGAGGGGGTACGATAGATGAAAGCCCAGATATAAGCGCGCTAATTGTAAATAAATAAAAGGTTGAAGAGATGCCAAATAAAAAACAACTTTGACATATTTACTATTATTATATTAGAACCATCAGGTTTTATAAACTTAATGATCGCTTAAGATAAAATAAAACAACCTTCGTATCTCAAACACTTTTATTCATAGTAAAAAATAAATTAAATATTTGTACGAAAATTGTACATACAAAAATATTCACTCGTAATACATTAGAAAACCAACATTACTAGAATAACTTATACTATGTTAATAATTATTTAAATATAGTAAATGACATTTGAAATCCACCCAAATTTGTTCAGAATAAACTGATTTCATTGAATATTCTTACTATGTGGATGCATCTCAAATATAAAATGTTTTCATATGAGGAAAAATAACAACATTCCATTATTTAATCAAGCTGCATAGAATTTTGTTCAGTGACAAAACGTTAAAATTGATCTTTGACATTTCTGCAATCATAAAATGACATTGACAGTTTATTTATAACCTCCAAATCGATTTTGTAGTCTCACAATTATGACATAATAAGAATTTAAATACAAAACTTTCCGATTGTTTACTGTCGTAGAGGCAAATTGAATATGCTGTATTCGTTTAAGCTTGATTAAAAACATGGTAGAAAAATAGTGGTATAAATCTTGCAAATCCAATACTGAGCAAACACTTCCTTTAAAGCCGACGTTACTTAAAGAACTACAATAAATTAAGAACCTAAAACCATATTAATTTGTTTCAAAATAATTTATCTGCATAATAAATAGAATAATGCCAAAAGTAGGATGTCATAACCTCTAAAATATTAAAGATGGCGTCATAAACAAAAATGGCGCCAGTGAGCTTAGTTGTCATTTTATTGTTACAAAGAATTTTTTTTAATTAGAACACCGTTCATTTCTTACAAAACCATAAAAAATGTCATCTAACTTTAGACCATATCGACAATATTTTCTAGACCTTTCCACTAAACTCACCGGCAATAGACTAGAAACACCAGATCCGTTCCATTTCACGATTTACTTGTGATCTTCTCACCGAATTTCGCCTCGTCACTGTACTTCTCGACATTTTCACTTATACTAGTCGCCACCGATATTTCCGTGACTGGCTCTTGTTTGTCGTCTTTCTCGCCGAAATAGATCGCTACGTCGTTGTCGTCTATCTCGTCTACTGATTGGACGTTTTCGACTCCACTCGGTGCAGCCACAACTTTGATATGTGTTATAGAATTGTCTGGTTTCTGGTCACATTCAGTATGCGGTATGTCCCCTCTATGAGAATGAGTTGTTTCTGTGAAATGTCTAATATTCTTGATAGAGCTTTGCACTTCAAGGTCGTTGTTTTTCGACTGTTCTTTCGTATGGTCTACAGGCTCATAGCCTGCAGGTAACACTAAACCTCCAGCGTCGATACTAGATAAGTCTAATGCACTCGTTTGTTGGATATGAACGTTTTGGTTATTCTTCTCGAAAACTGGATTTTGGTTCTGTTGTTGAGGTTGCTCGATAGCCTGTAAGATACTTTGGAGCAGACCTTCTGACAGCAGTTGTCGTGGGGTATAGAGGGGGATCCACCTTTTCCTCTCAGTCCATCATCAGCTGACTGTATCTGTACGGAGTAACCGGCCAAGTTTGCTTTGACCGGTAAGTCATTGTTGCCGGACTGACCGCTGTTCTGAGTCAAGCTCTGAGTGGTCGACGCGATTTTCTGCTGCAATTGCTTAGTCTCCTCACTTAGATTACGTATCTTCTCTGAGGTCTGCAGAATCTGCTGCGAAACGTACTGAAGCCTTTCGTCTTTGTAGTTGTGCTTGCCTGAATCGTCTTTTATAGATTTTCCTTTCTGCGCGGTGGTCTTTTCGGTCTTTTCTTTCTTAATATCGTTGCTGGGAAGGATCGTTTGGACTAACGTATGGGAAGCAGTCGCGAGGTCTTTGCTGTTGTAAGACACAGATTCGCTGCCAGGGACTGGTGTGTTGAATGAATTCTGAGGCGATATTAAAGTCTGTTGGTTTTTAGACAGGGTTGAGCCTAAAGAACTAAGACTGGCTACGTAACTAGAAGCTAGTTCTGATGGTATTTTTTCCCCTAATTTTGCAGCTTTGATTATAGCTTCATGGTAGGGGCAGTGTTTTAATATAGCAGCTGCTTCTAAGTTGGACAGATTGGCTAGTATCGTGCCCGTCGACTGTCGCTGTCACTTGGTTTGTGGTGGAAGAAGAAACAGCGTGGTCTCCTCCACCCACTGTTAAGAGGGGAACAGAGTAAGAGTCGATAGGAGAGCCGTACAAATTGCTGGGCTGTTGCTGTAACGATTGGAAGTTTATTGGGCTTCCAGCGTGGGGCAGACTGTAAAGGTTCGACGGTTCGATTGACAGAGAAATTCCTTGACCGTGGTGACCGTGGCTTCCATGGTTGCCGGTCTGTTGGTTGACGTCCTTCACGTCTCTAATGGGTGGGGGCAAGTACGCAGGGCCTTGTTGCAAATGGTTGACGCCCAAAAAGTCTTTCTGATGTGTTGTCTGACCGACATGCTGGATTAACCCCTC
>PQWD01004388.1:0-80710 GCA_019425675.1 Leucinodes orbonalis
AATAGTGTAGTGCTTATAGCTTCGGAGTAAAAGGGGTTGTATTATTCGGACGGACGGATAGACAGACAGATAAGGATTTCGTTTTTTGCCATTTAGCTACGGAACCCTAAAAAGTATCATTATTATCCAATGATATTCTGTGTACATAAAGGTAGATACGCCGAAGAGAGTACAGTTTGTACTCTTGTTAAGGTTAATGTGCGCTCATTCGAAATATGTGTATGTGTGCTGTCACTGCATTGGGAACACTTTTTGATTGTTTTGTGAGCATATCACAAATCTATACTTTTTACGTCATTGTTATTATCTCCACAAAAGAAATGAGTAAAATTAATGTCTTATACAATGTACTACAATAAAATTAAATATAACTTCGAGCGATTCTAGAAAAGTAATTCTTATAACAAACAATTACAAACTTAGAGACGAAATTTTACTATTTGACGTTAATAAAAACTAGTCAAGTGCGAGTTGAACTTATGCTGCTTGGGTTCCATACCGTAAGAGGCCAATAAACATGTATGTTACTCTTTTATAAATAAGTTAGAATATTATGTAAATATTTTGAGCATTTATCTGAAGCAATTCCTCATTAAATCTAAAATTTACTTTATTTCAGTTTTATTAATATTTTGTTTTGACGACCCATGTAAAGTAATGATTGAGACGTTGGCTACTTACTACACCAAGGGTTTCGGGTTCGATCCCCGGACAGTACCAATATTGTTGTGCATGAACATATCTGTTTCTATTGGTCTGGGTGTTTGTATAGTATTTATCTATATACGAAACTAATGTATATAAGTATGTTTGTCAGTTGCTGAGTCAATGGATATTGTATTTGAAGCCTCTACATGTTTTTGGTTTTGAGATCAAGTTTTTTTATAATCATGTTTGTTGTTTAAGGGCGCTTACTATATATTTTTCAGTTATAGTACGAATTTAAATTATCATAAGGTGCCATTTATATGAAACCCTAAAAACGAATTCGACTTCACTTGACTATTGTTCGTAATATCCAATTTTATGAATTACTTTATTATTGCTCTAAAAGTTTTTATGGTGACAACTTTTACTCGCTGCATTTAGATTTCTTATATTGCCCTTTAATAAAATTTAAACAAATACTAAAAAAAAGAACAAAAGTTAACGACATAGCCCGCCGGATAAGCAAGTTGAAGTGGGCTGGTGACGAATGTCGTAGAACCGATGACCGTTGGAGCAGACGAGTTTTGGAGTGAAGACTGCGTCTCGACAAGCGTAGCGTAGGACGCCCTCCGGCCCGATGCACGGACGACTTGCGGAAGGCGGAAGACCGTGGTATCTGGCGCAAAATGGGGGAGACCTATGTCCAGCAGTGGACTGCAATAGGTTCAATAGGATACCTACCGATCTGGACGGTGCAGGTTCAAATTCCGCTACGTACCAATGTGGTTTCGAGTTTTAGGAATTATATTTACGTTTATCCGACGCTCTTACGTTGAAAGAAAACATCGTAAAGAACCCTGTGCACGCCTAAGAAGGTTAAAAGGTGTGCTTGAAGTCGGATCTACATCTGCACTGGGCCCGCGTTGACGACTAAGGCCTTTACACCCTTTACGGGTAGGCTCGTGCCCCGCGGTGGGGACGTATAATGATCTGGTGATGATCAATCACCCGACATATTTTGACGTGATAACATACGTGTATAGGTTATTTAATATCAGTAGTGATAATTTCTAATAATTGCTTATTTACAAGCTGCTGACCTCTTTTTGGGGTTTGTCGCATCACGAGCCATTTGCGAAGTGATTAAATAATGCTGAAAGTATAACCAAGGCATCCTGATTATACTGATCATATGCTCTTGTACCCGTTCAATGGAAAACGGCTCAGAGCAAAGTAAAAATTCATCTCCGTTTATTTAATTAAGACTAAATAATAAGCCATATAATTGTTGGAACGACCAAAACTAAAGCACAGAAAATATTGAAATAACCAAAAAAATTAGAATTACTGGTTTTTGGGCTTTTTAATAAGCATCCAAGAAAACTTAACAGTAGTTAAAAATTTACCTATTTTTATATTTTGAAAAAAAAAACATTACATATCTAGGCACCGTTTAAATAAATGGTTTTAGTGATTCTACTAAGTTTCTTGGAATATTTCAGTAGTCTGCTTAATATACACTTACTCTATTATTTCGTTTTTTTTTCCCTAGTTGATTTACAACTGCGCGTTGGAGCAGAAGTTCCTTGAATAAAGTACAGAAAGAGGCTTACGACTAGCAGTGGACGCCTGCAAGCTGACATAATTTATCTCTGTTGTAAAAAAATCAAGCAAAAATACAAATTGACGACCCATTGGTGTAATGGTTAAGACGTCGCCTAATACACCAAAGGTTCCGGGTTCGGTCCCCGGGCAGTTCAAACATTTGTGTGCACGTGTTTGTTTGTAATGTTCTGGGTTTTTTTCTTTGTGTAAAATGTATGTATTAAAAAAAAATGTATGTATGTTTATCCGTTGTTTAGTACCCATACTACAGGCTTCACGCTTAACTTGGTGCTAAATTGTACTGTGTAAATGTCAGTGGATATTTATTTATTAAATTGAGGACATAATAATGAAAATGTTTTAGGAAAATCTAGGGACATCGTAGTTCTCGTGCATGGGTTTCTGGAGAGCTCTGATGGTGTCATGGTACAAGGGTTAGCCCCATCGCTTCTGAAAAAACCGGACTTAGTAGTCCTGGCATTGGATGGTAGGAAAGTCATAAACTTGGAGTACTTCCGCTCTTCGACATATGCAAGGTTTATGGGAGAGAAATTGGGAACGTTTCTAAGCGCCATTATCAAAGGTGGGTACTTATTTAATAGATAAAGTTTTATAAATTAAAGTTCCATGAATCAATAAGTATAAATTATGTTGCATTGTAAACTTCGATTCCAGATAATGAGATAACAGGTACCTTATATAATGTTAAATTCGTATTTGTTGTTTTAATAAAATTAAATATAGCGAGCAATGTAATAATGCGAGATGTTGTGCGTGAAATTTGTAGTATTAGGTAGTTAGTAGTTACCCTCCAATGTGACACACGTGGCTGTTGGAGCAGACGAGTTCTGGAGTGAACCGGGTCCTTGGCAAGCGTAGCGAAAGACGCCCCCGACCCGATGGACTACGACTTGCGAAAGGTCGCTGGTGGATGCTGGATGAGAAAAGCGGAGGTCGGGATATCTGGCGCAAAATGGGGGAAACCTATGTCCAGTCTCTGCGAAAGGTTGAAGGGAGAGGTAGTTAGTATTTTGGAAGAATATCAATATCTGTGTAAAACGATAGGCAGGGTGAGTTATTTTTTAAATTATTTTATGATTTTTTCTTGTTTCTATGAAAAAAAGGAGTCACTTAACGTGTATACTTAAGGCTCAGAGCTGTCTGGTTTACTTGTTATAGCTACAACGGTTATCTGCGGTTAACAGCACCAGTCGGTTAAAATAAAACATACCTGTTAACGTAGTTAAAATTACATTCAACTTGTAACATAATAGTAGTCAAAGTAATGTTCACAATACAACAATGTTGTAAATTGTTAGCCAACTCGCCTCTGGTCCGTATTGTAATGTGTAACTTATTCATTACATGTTCTGGTTTAAGTCGTTAGTTTATACCTCGGTTTGACATTGTATGCACATAAATTACATAATAACGTTTCGACTACAAATACAGGGTGAAATCATTGGCATCCATTCGAACTATTATTGTACTCATATTACGGAATGTTTTATGGGAACCTAACACTATATAGATTTATCATAAATGAAAAATAAGTAATTATCGCATTGCATTGGGCCATTCAATAATGTATTATAGCTCGTACTACTTTACTCAGTGCGTCTACGGAACCCCTTCCCCCCCCGCACCTGCGCGGCCTTCTGCCAAAACGCGCGAGCGCTTTAACCCCTCACCCAATTTTTTTTTAAATTCTTTTTTACTCATTTTCTTTATTCTTTATTGAGATTATAGTGTTTTCTTCATCAGTCGCAAAATGTTTAACATGATTTTTAGGGTTAAAAAATATTTAATTTCTGTATCAATAGATTTGTCTAAAATTTGGGGGATGTACTTTAAGTCATTAGTAGGTTCTTATTTTAAATATTACCAATGTTCGCGATTCACCTGTATATCATACACGTGCTTCAAATTGTTCTAAAGTCGTTACAAAATATTTTAAATTCTTGAAGCGTAGTTAACATGTTTTCTTCAATAAATCAAACTTATTTAATTCATTAACTCAAACTTAGAAATCTTATTCGCTTAGGCTCTGGTAAACCTTAAAATAATTATATATGTTACATGTATATAAATGATGCGACCGAAAATTGAATTTTCGGTTCTCACCTAATGCGTGGACCAAAATGTCGCCAAAAAATACAGTATTCATATAGTACTCCATAATTGTAAATTTATTCCATAATTTATTTATTCCGATTATAATTTATTTTTTCACATAATTTATTCCGATTCTCAATTGATTATATTTCAGATGGCTACAATCCATCTAAAATAAGCCTTATTGGACACAGCTTAGGAGCACATATATCTGGAATCGCTGGGAAACGCGTCCAACAACTCACTGGGCAAAAAGTCAGCAGATCACAGGGCTGGACCAGCTGGGCCTTGCTTCAGCAACATCAGCTCTGAGGACGGTTGCACCTTCATGACGCTGAGTACGTCGACATCATTCACACTAGCGGAGGAATGTTGGGACTTCTTGAGCCTGTAGGTAACGTCCGGTTTGCTACTACTAAGTGAACTGTAATCGAGTTCTTAAAGAAATACGTATGAATTTATGAGCTAGATAACTAAACCGAGACCTACTGTGATGCTTATGATAACATATGTAATATTAAAATTGATACTGTAAGACTAGATGGAACACAGCTGCTATTCTGTGATGTACGAGTATTAGTCAGGTACCTATACAATATTTACACTTCTAATTTACATAAAATGTTTTTGTTATTGGTACTAAGAATGATCAAGCTAGTATTCGCGTTACTTGCACGTCCTATCCAAACACATTTATCAAAAAAACTATGTTATCAAAAATTTATTATTTTTCAATTTATTTTTCCAGGTCATAAAGACTTTTATCCAGCAGGGGGGATGACCCAACCGGGATGCTTCTTGTCAACATGTGATCATAGTCGAGCTTGGCAACTCTACGCTGAGTCTATAACTACGCCCAGCCATTTTCCAGGTTTGTTGTGATTTGATCGGTCAACTAGTTTGTAAAGACAAACTATAAGGCACAGACTTGCAAATATTCCTATAGGAAGCAATTGGGCAGCAAAACGGCACTATATAATTAAGTTTATCATTATACGTAGGTATTTATTACTATAAGGCTGACAGAAATAAAATAAATGAAACCAAACAAACGATTTCCATTGGAGTAGACGAGTGCTAGAGTAGAGACCGCGTCTAGACATGCGTAGCGTAGGACGCCCTCCGGCCCGCTGTACTGAGGACTTCCAAAAGGTCGCTGGTGAAAGCTGGATGAGAAAAGTAGAGGACCGGGTTATCCGGTTCAAAATGGGAGAGACAAATGTCCAGCAGTGAACTGCAACCGGTTGAAAAGAAACAAATCACAAAAGTCAATTTTCAAAGACGAGAACTAGGATCTACTTTTATACTAAAACCATACATTTTGTAGTAAAAGCCCTTTCATTACCTTTTATAGTTTCTTAAATTGATATTCGATATTTTTAATCAGTAAGTAACTGTTTACGGTGCGTATTTTAATAAGGTTTCATTAAGTCTGTTGACCCGCCTGGGAAATCTAACTCGCCTGTTTGTTTCAGAAAGTTCTTTAAGTAGTTCTCAGACATGGAGGTTAATGTATCTATGTAATGAAGTACAATAATTTTCTTGCCTATCGTTAGACGAATTAATGCTCGATCTGTGTTTGTTGAATTTTATATTCCATACTGTTGTTTATATAAAGGGAATTGGGATTATGATAATCATAACACGTTTACTGTTGTACCTGGGTACTCTTTGACTTTCTGGATTATGACCACAAACCACGTAATCATTAAAAAATAAATCAAAATCAAATACTTCTGCTTGCGCAATGTTTTTTTCTTCTCAAGTTTTTCATGTACGTAAAGTCTACTTCTTGACTAGAGCCCTCCGAAAGCTAATGTTGTAAAGGGGTTAAGGTGCTCCAATCTTAGCCTTTCGATATTTAAACCAATCACACCTGCCCATTTCGATAATCGAATATAGCTCAGGCCAACCACCATTACTTGACACATATGGCGGGCAAAGGTTAAACAAAAGCTAAATGATATAAAATGCTTAGGAATTTATAGGAAGATGATATTGACCGAACTCAATAGGCACTTACTTTAAATTTCTTAGGTCCGATGGCGCAATTAATACAATACAATTCCTTTATTTTTTGTCTAAGGATAGTGTTTTCTAGTTGCCGTCATATACAAAATTATTAATTAGATATGTTATTTTTATTGAAGATGATATTATTTATGCAAAGTATTTAGGTACGCATTTAAAAAAATAATTAATATTCTACAATTATGTTTATTAGACTAATATATCCAATATCACTAATATAGCCAAACACTCCAAAAAGGACGAGTCTATTCCTGATATTCAAAATTTTGCCGGTGATTCTTTATCTAAACCGGTATAATAAATTACATGATGTCAATTGTTTTTGTTACAGCGCGGCAATGTGGAAATTGGACCCTGTTCAAAGATGGTCAATGTTCCAACAATAAAATAGCCTATATGGGAGCAAATTCACACGAAGGCCCATCAGGAACTTACTATTTGATGACCAGTTCATCGTCACCGTACGGCCAAGGCCCAGCTGGCAGTGGTTGATAATATAATCGGAAATATAAAACTTTTTCTATCAATCGTTATTATTTTAGGAATTATCATGTTTCGCGATATTACTCTAACATCCCACTTTTCGTAAGCGAGTACTTTTATCTCAGTAAGTAAAGGCATTGCTTTGCCCCCAATATCTTGTTACAAAGCAGGGATTTATCTAGAAATACACTTTTATTTATTGATTACAAGAATACAAACGTCAATTTATATGGATACAATTTTGGCAAACTTAAATTCTCGAATATTCTTGGGAATTCTCATTTCGTAGAAGACAGACATTTATATGCTCGTATTTCACAATTAAGTTTCAGTTGACGGACATTACTGGACTGTAAGTTTAGAGACTAGATTTAAATTAATTCAAGACATAGTCTAATCGTTTTAAGCTGAGGGAACCAATGCATGAGATAATCATCGAGGGCACCTTAATATCACGTGATTTCTACTATATAATCCTTTGTCACGTGATTCTCCTGATAATAACTATCTACCGCGTATATAATGGGTAATTTTCTAACGAGTTGTTTGGGTTTAATCCTGCTGCTAAATTCCACTCTGGCACTTCGAGGCAAAATTTCAAGTTTCACCTACAGTATCGGGTACGACGATATCATTGTTAGATTATTAATATTAAAAAAAGAAGTACTTTGTAAGAACCAAATACGCGATAAAACCCTTCAAGTAATGATTAAACATTCAAGTAATTTAAAATATGGTATCTTTGGTTCATTTATTTCATAATACAGCAGAATCTATTTGACCTCATTTTATAAATTCAGTGTATAGAGCCCTTGTTTTCAATCTGCAGGTTTATTAGATTTTTGATTTGCATAATTAATCAAATATTCGGTAGTAAAACGTGTTTCTGGCAAGATGAAACTGGCGAGGTTTAATTTTACAAATATTTCCTGTAATAAAAACGAGATAAAATAAATCTCGAGTTTAAGTGGCTCAATGGTGTGGACTGTTGCCCTCCTACCGGGAGAGCTGAGGTTCAAATCTCGCCACGTATCAATGTGTTTACGATTTTTTTAAATTATGGGTACGTTATCCGACGCTCTTACGGTGAAGGAAAACATCGTGAGGTTGATTCAAAGGTTGTGCGTGAAATCGTCCAATCCGCACTGGGCCCGCGTGGACGACTAAGGCCTTATCACCCTATACGGATAGGCTCGTGCCCTGTATCTGTAACATTTTGTTTTTACTTATTTTTACATGTAGATGATTTAAGAGTGACCTTGTGTTGCAAGATCTGTCGTTTGAGCTAGCACAAATTTTTATGAGAAACATTTCCTAGGTATTTCTCTGGCACCTTTGAGGTCTTCGTTAGTTTATTACCATTAAAATAATTACGTCCTAATGCTAAACAGGCGCTGCAGACGCTCTAAAAACGCTAATTAAAGACCATTATTTACCTTTTTATAAATGAACTCCAAAAGATTTGACCTCATTTATTGTCTTGTGAAATAGAAGCATTTTTGTGATTCAGGATGAGAGCACTGTAACTAGTAAAATTGCCGGGTGTATTAGGCCTAACATCTGTTGTCTCGAGTGACGGGCGCAGAGTGGCATTGATGGAGAATAAAAACTGTCTATCAGTTGTTGTCTTCTTCAATGCCACTCTGTCATGGTCAGGCCATGGTCATATCATTTAACATCAGGTGAGCGTTCTGACCGTCATGTATAATTTGTTACAAAAAAACCTGTCTGTGCTTGGAAACTTTCCTGTCTGTGTCATAATAATTATTACGTCCCAAGCAATGAGATTCTGTATATACGCCATTCGTGCCTCAAAAACGAACCGCCGATGAGAGTATAGTTTGTACTCTTTTGTTTAGGTAAATGTGTTCGAAATTCGAAATATGTGTATGTGTGCTGTCACTACATTTGGAACACTTTTTTCGATTGTTTTGTGAGCATATAACGAATCCATACTTTTTTACATCATTGATTCCAAGTAAGTTTTCATCACCCTATACGGGTAGGCTCGTTCCCCACAGTGGGGACGTTTAATGAGCTGATGATGATGAAGTTTTCATAACAAATGAGATATGAGGGTTTATGTAATGTTGCAGTGGCGAACGCTCTAGAGTAGTTACATGTTAAGCAAGTATGGCAGTGATCACCCGTCGGATTAGTGAAGCTAATTTAGAATTACATATTCCTCTCCCGGAAACAATAAAGGTGCACGGAATGGGACCCTAAGTACCGGCTACTGTCTTAGTACGAGTATGGTACTTGTTGGCACTAACCAAACTCACGAAGTGAGTGTGGGACTGATTAATCCATACTTACCTTCCCATAGCCAAGCTGTTTGAGGGCGATAAATAATCTTAAGCTAGATCATTCGAACAATTCGGTTATATATTTTAGTCAAAAACACTAAAATATTTGTCAAATTTACATCATAGATAGCAGCTGTCATATCGGTGACACATTTTATGTATTAATGACACAATGACCGTCCGTATTTTTTTATACGTTTATAATATCATTTTATTGTGTCAAGTCCTTAAGAAAACCTTATAAAATCTGGGGGCACGGCAGTGCCCCCCGCCAAGTCGAGCGCGAAGCAAACACTGCCGTACCATACCATCCTTTACAGGATCCATTTCGCCGCATTTTCAGGCCCCGATTTGAGAACCTTTGGATAATACCAGAGCGCTGAAATTTTCGTCATCTAGTAAGATATAATAACTTACTTTAAATCCAAAATTTCAAGTATGTAGGTCATTTAGTTCCGACGTTAAGCGAAAGCAAAGTTTCGCATTTTCGACAGACACTCACTCACTCACTCACTCATCATCATCAAAATAGAAATAGTACTTCCCATTAACTCAGAAAGCTGAAATTCGGTACAGAGTTAGGGTTTAATGGCTACATAAAGGGAAAACTATGAAAACTTCGAAAATCGAAGATCTGGAGTACCTGGTGACCCTGCTTAGATAACAAATCATCAAAATAGAACTAGTACTTCCCATTAACTCACAGAGCTGAAATTTGGTACAGAGTCAGGGTTTAATGGTTACATAAAGGGAAAACTATAATAACTTGGATAATCGAAGATCTGGAGTACCTGGTGACCCTGCTTAGATAACAAAAGAGCCCAGCCAAACTTTAAGAGATTGACATACCGCCTTTAAACAATATATTTAACATGGTGGGCCGCTTCATCCGATGTCAAAAATCGGGGGCACGGTAGTGCCCGCCAAGTCGAGCGCGCTAGACCAATACAAACAGACATGTTGGTGCACACAAATATTTGTAGGTACTGCCCGGGGATCGAACCCGGAACCCTTGGTGTAGTAGCCGACGTTTCAACCATTACACCTAATGGGTCGTCTAATATTCCTTTCAAGTTTCTACAAAAAGAAGTAAAATCCCACCAAAAACATTCTGTAAAAAATATAGCCAAGTCTCGATGGAGCTGCTTGATTATCTCTAAAAAGTAATGAAATCAAGACAAAGACGTGCCAAGTCTATGGTTCCTTACTGCAATTAATTAATTATTATGGT
This sequence comes from Leucinodes orbonalis, assembly GCA_019425675.1. Taxonomy (NCBI): domain Eukaryota; kingdom Metazoa; phylum Arthropoda; class Insecta; order Lepidoptera; family Crambidae; genus Leucinodes; species Leucinodes orbonalis. The sequence goes on from PQWD01004388.1 coordinate 10,420, forward strand.
TAATGTTAAGACTTGGCTAGATTTTTTACAGAATTTTTTTGGTGGGATGCCCTTTTTTAAAAGCAATAAGCAGCTTTCCATAACTATCGTATTCGTATCATAACATAGTTTGTTGGTATACTCTTCACTGCCTATCAGCCTCACGCACGTTTGACACCTGCCACCCTCATTTACTTTGTGAGCACGAGGTACAGAAACATTTTGAACGGCCAAAATTGCTTCATTAAGGTCCACTAATTGCTGTTATGAACCATACAGCCAACGTGTCTATGGTGGCTTCGGTATTCATTTGTATACCAAATATTTGGATTTGGAAAGAACGACATTTTCTGTTCTGTTAATCATTAAATACGCGCGTAATGGTAAGACAAATACTTATTAGATCAATTATATTTATTTTTATAAACATCATCATCATTACAGCCTAATACGTCCACTCCCGAACGAAGACATCCCTAAGATTTCCACGCAGGCCGATCCCTAGCAGAAGACATCTGCTTGCTGCCACCATAACCAGGTCATCCGGCCATATGGTTGGGGATAAACAGTATATTTTTATTTCATAACCAGTAATATAGAGCAGTCGACAGGTACATACAAACTAACTTTGTGGGGTCNGACTTGGCCGTTGAACATTCTTTATACGTTAGTGGCTTTATCAAGCCTACAATCGATGGGCTATTGAATCACCGTTTTCCAAGTGGCAAATTTGTACCGTCAATGGTAGCGGTTCTGGCGACAGACGGTGATGAAGCACCTAGTTTTGTATCCTTGTGTACTCTTCAACGGCCAAGTCACACAACATCAACCATAATAATTAATTAATTGCAGTAAGGAACCTTAGACTTGGCACGTCTTTGTCTTGATTTCATTACTTTTTAGAGATAATCAAGCAGCTCCATCGAGACTTAGCTAGATTTTTTACAGAATGTTTTTGGTGGGATGCCCTTTTTTAAAAGCAATAAGCAGCTTTCCATAAACTATCCGTTATATCGTATCATAACATAGTTTGTTGGTATACTCTTCACTGCCTATCAGCCTCACGCACTGTTTGAACACCTGCCACCCTCATTTACTTTGTGAGCACGAGGTACAGAAACATTTGAACGGCCAAAATTGCTTCATTAAGGTCCACTAATTGCTGTTATGGAACCATACAGCCAACGTGTCTATGGTGGCTTCGGTATTCATTTGTATACCAAATATTTGGATTTGGAAAGAACGATTTTCTGTTCTGTTAATCATTAAATACGCGCGTATATGAAGACAATACTTATTAGATCAATTATATTTATTTTTATAAACATCATCATCATTACAGCCTAATACGTCCACTCCCGAACGAAGACATCCCCTAATGATTTCCACGCAGGCCGATCCCTAGCAGAAGACATCTGCTTGCTGCCACCTTAACCAGGTCATCCGTCCATATGGTTGGGGGATAAACAGTATATTTTTATTCATAACCAGTAATATAGAGCAGTCGACAGGTACATGACAACTAACTTTGTGGGGTTCCCTAATGGAAATCGGATTTAGAGGCCTTTCACAGAGTGTGTTTCAACTCTTCTCTGAGCAAATTAACAATGCTTTTTGATTATTAGGCAAGCTTTTTTGATAAATAAAGAAATCACTTATTTTTAAGTGGGCAAAATGGTCGCCCCTCTTATATCATTAAAAAAGAGGTTTTGGACCGAACCGAAAACTCAGTACATACAAGCCTTGGATACTTAATGATTAGTTACAGTGATGATTAACCTAGACGTAATTGGAATACGTTATTTCTATAGTAACTACTTAACCTAAAGTCTAGAAACTACATAGTATAGCTGTACCAAAAGTTATTTTTGGCTGTAGGAAACAAATACTCTCTATCGTCAAGCCCTCTTCGCTTGTTTACCAACTTATTACTTTGTAAAAAGGCAATACACGATGTAATCCTAACATAATAGCTAAAAAAACAAGTGGAATAATACACACCTGATCCGAACTAAAGCCCTAACAAAGACGATATAAGCTCACTTCTTACTATCCTACACTCTTCAGTCTGGCTTGTAATGATAAGGCCTCCTACGTAATACATTTGTTACATGTTCGAAAACACAAATATTAAGGTCGTATTGAAAAGAAAATACAAAATAAACAGACAGAAAAGATTGATGATGTCGTCACAAATGTTTTTTTTTTTTATCGGGCTACTTACTAATTCCTAACGTAATTATTAGGAACCTATATCATAGAAACATCTAGCTCTTAGTGACCTTGCATAGTTCATGTAATTAAAATAAAACAAATTTCAAGTTGTAATTATGATTATTATTTCCATTTATTTCTTAAATAAAATCAGTGTTTCATCTTAATAACATATCTACGAAGATCTAGTAAATTTGGTTAAAATTTTAATAACCACCTACATATTAATAAGAAACCAGGACCATAGAATACTTGTTATACTCATAATAATAATATATTAATTTATCATACATACTATAATAAAAAAAAGAAAAAATGTCTAAAATCATTCTACATACGGCCATACTCGAGTACTATCAAAAAAGGCTCTCTCCAAAAGCAAAATGATTACAGATACAACCATAGCAGACATCAAAATAATCAGCGGAATGTAGATTTGAGACAATAGCACCTCTTGATGGAGTATTGAGTTGCATTTCAGGGGATGGTATTCGTCAAATGACTTTATGCGTTGTAGTAGACCCGCCTCCCTAGCGCGCAGTGTGCTGAAATACAAGAGATGTTATGACAAAACCTCAAAACATCAAATACATATAAAAAAAACATGAAAAGCTGGTCGACAGATATAAACTTTGTGATTTAATTTTATGAAATATTTCAAATAAATTGGTATATTTTTATTTACAAAGTGTACAGGACGGTTTGGACGCTCATCTGATGGTAAGTGATAGCCTGGCCATGTCAAGGAAGCATCATGAGATTAACAACTGATTGATAGTAATATTCTCCATCAATTCCACACTGCGCCCGTCACCAGAGACAACAGATGTTACCTCTCTTAGGTATATTTTATTTTCCGAGAATACGCTTTCGCCTCACCTATCAAATACGACAGATTATATTGAGAGACCTTTTGACTACTTGGTATTATATTTATTATTATGTTTCGTATGATCTTTGCTTTATGTTATTGCTTCGTCTGTTACATTTTATTGTTCTTGTCGTGGTATAAAAACTGTAGGTAATTGTGTAACAAATAATAAGTGTTATATTTCCGTCAATAAATCATTTTATTTTTTATTTCTTCTTTTTTTCCTTGCGTTGTATTTCGCGAAGTGGTTACCGGAGGCACAACATTTTACCTTATTTTCTTTTCCCTTTTTAAAAATCGGCAACGCATTTATGCTAGGACTCCCTTACATATCCCCATGAATTCAGTAGTTCAGTAAATAATTTAATACTGAAGTATACACTTATGAAAGAAGGATTAAGGGCGATTTTTCAAATAAAAATACAAAACTCTCAATAACATTTACCAAACATTTTACATAGTATCAGTTTTACAGTAGCCGTTTATTTTTTTGCTCGCTATTTGCCAACTTCACTTTTTAAAAACCTTTTGCTGACGAGTCCAGCATTAATACGCATCTATTTTACCAACGACCGTCTAAGCCGCGATAGATCATTTCACTGATGGCATTTAGCTGATAGTTCAATAAAACGGAATTATGTTTTAATTATTGTCTTCCGTTTTCTGTAACTACTTCAAATTTTTACAATCCCTTTTCGTCTCTCTTACTAGTATTTTTTTTCTCTTTTACGCTTGCAGATTTTGCGTTATTAAATCCTTACCCTACTTATCCTTGGTTTGCCGGCCATTTGGTGTTGCGGTTGAGAGGTCGGCTGCAATACCAAGGTTCCGGGTTCGATCCCGTGCAATACAAACATTTGTGTGCATAAACATGTTGTTGTAATGGTCTGGGTGCTTTCCATGTATAATGATAATATGAACAACAGATATGTTTATCTGTTGTTTAGTACCCATAATACAGGCTTTACGATTAACTTGGGGCTCGATGGCGCTGTGTGAATGTCAGTGGATGTGGTGGATTTATTTATTTACCTTAAATGCAATACATACCCAATTTTCAACTCTTCAGCATAACGAAAATGTTTTGAGACAAATATGTATTTTTTCACGTCTGAATTGAGAACTATTTCTATCAGGTCACATACTTCAGTGTCACTATACTCTGGAAGGAAATGTGCCTTATAAGTCCTATAACATTCAATTAACAAGCGGTAAGCATATCCCGACGTACATCAGAGATTTTCAATTGATTTTTCGCGTTAACGTTACATATCCTTTAGGGTCCCTCCTCTCTATAGTGAGTTCTTTGTGCAAAGTACGAGTAAAATTAAGTAGCTAGTTTGTCACACTGAAGCCTTTTGTTCTACTATGGATAGTTTACTTACTTTTTATTAAGAGTGGATAAACAGATATGTAATCAGATAAAAACGCCGTTCTTTGAGTGAGTACAGCGTTCAATGCATCGTCAATATCCATTATTTTTAATATTTGCAATTTCTCATATATATCAGTAGTATTGTATCTGCTGGAGTACTGTAAAGAATTTAGTATTCATGAAAAATATGAACAAAATAAGACCATACAAAATAAATATATGATATCTTTAAACATAAAGTTTTAAAAATATTGAAATATACATGTGTCGCAAGATTTTATGAGACGAATATCTACATTAAATATTGAATTGGTGTGCTTTGGATTTATGTAGACTAGGCTTCGTGATTTAAAAAACATTAATTTGAGACATGGTTGATACATTTCATCATCATCATGATGAAATGTATCATCATCGTTATATTTTGATGCATTTATGCAATATTACTATTTATTTATTTAGAAGTTATCTTATGAATAAAAGTATTTAATTTGATGTCCTAGTATTTTTGCAGTTTCATAAAGCAATGTACTTTGTAAGCATTTATTTTTTGCTCAGGAAATTATCGACTCCAATATAACTTATCTTGAAAGTCTTAATTTAATACTTCCAGCTCTTACCTCTTTCAATAACATATTCTTCATACTACCATATGTGGTTAATTCGAAATTACTTTTAGCTAATTCGCTGAGTTTCACGTCGTTTTCCTTGTCATTAACCAAATGAGAGAGTAGGTTGCTTGTATACACACTGTATACTATGTATGAATACAGGAAAAATGTCAGATGTGCTGTACGACGGGAACAGAGCAGTGTTTCCACAGGAAATACTGGAATGTGGACAATCATGTTTTATTAGTGTACGAGCGGACCCGGCTAACACATTTCGAGTCTTACTGATATTTCGGCAATTCCCTGCTCAATTGGGAGGGAACTGTCCAATTGTTAAATGATATCCGTAAAAAAAACTGAAACTAAAACGGACATTGGTACTCATTTTGCACAATTTTGCACAACAATAACAGAGTTATTTTTGTTATCAAATAATTAGATGTATCAAAAACAAAAACATTGCATTTCTTTTCTTTTTAAAAAAGAACATTTCTTTTTTTATATGCAACAGCAAACACTTTTAATGTCAAGTTCGCTCATTGCATCATCCATGAAGTTGAGATAATGACATTCATCATCATCAGCTCATTAAACGTCCCCACCGAGGGGCACGAGCCTACCCGTATAGGGTGATTAGGCCTTAGTCGTCCACGCGGGCCCAGTGCGGATTGGACGACTTCACACACAACCTTCGGATCTCTTCGCAGGCGTGCATGAAGGTTTCCTCACGATGTTTTCCTTCACCGTAAGAGCGTGATACGTATATATATTTCCGAAAATTCGAAAATACATTGGTACGTGTCGGGATTTGAACCTCAGCCCTCCTGGTAGGAAGTCCACACCACTGAGCTACCGACGCTCCCGCAAACGCGATGACATTGATTATAACAAAAACAAAATAAACATACCATGTTGGCAGTACCCGCCTATTGTGAACAGCATTTCAAGACCCAAACTGCATTCAAAAGAAGTGCCTAAAAGCCGTTTCTCCCACCAGCTGGACCAAAAGAAGAAAGCAGCCATTGCAAAGGCAATACCACAAAGGCAGTTCCAGACCCGTTTGGTAAAAGGTTTGATATAGTACATGGAGTAACGCTGCAAATCATGAGGTCTTCGAAGAATGAAACCGAACCTAAAATTTCAAAAACTGATGCTATTAAATTGCAAATATAAAAAAAAGTTTTCCCATGCATGTATTTTTAAGAAGAAATTGGCATCGGTGGCTCATTTGTTGAACAGTTAATACATACACATAATACATAGACCATGCACATTATAAACACTTAATATTACTTCCGGGGATCGAACCGAGAACTCATGGTGTAGTAGCCGACGTCTTAACTTATATTTCGAAAATTTAAAATACATTGGCACGTGGCGGGATTTGAACCTGCAACCTTCCGATTGGAAGGTAACAGCTTGTAACACTGAGCCACCGACGCGTCGGTTTATGAGCCCCCGACGCTAGCCTGACCTACTTTTACACAGAAGACCTGCTTTGACACAGATAATATTTAATAATTACTCATCAAACCTTACCTCCATTGAACTACAGTCTGCAATGGATACATAAATTCCAGATATTCTGTACTCAACGTCATCGGTATTGCGTGTAAGTCAACGGATTGGTCTCTTTCGTCCAATGGAGCAACATATGTGATGCTGAAATTCAAGTAATATTTGTAAAACATTTCAATTCATATCGGGTTGGGAAAATTTTTCGGGAAATCATCCAATGACCGGCCATTGCAATCATTGCTTCACTCGTGTGACTGTAAGCTAAACATTCTAGCCAGGCCATCTTCGACCTTAATGTACAAAGTATATGAAAATAATATGTTTAGCATTTGGTATATTTATTTGTCTTTTCGAAATTGCATATACGTTTATCCGATATCCGATCCTCACGGCAAAGGAAAACATCGTGAGCAATACTTCTTACGCCTGCGAGATTCAAAGTTAGTGCGTGAAGTCAGTCATTCCGCTCTGAGCCCGCGTGAAACACTAAGGCCTATTTTACACCCAACACGGGCACAAGCCTTCCGTAAAGGGTGGAGTCGTGCCCCTCGGTAGGGATGTATAATTAGCTGGTGATGATGATAATGCCTAACTGTGGCATGCTCATCAATACTTCATTAGGTACTTACTTGAAATTGAACATTTGCATGAGTATTTCGATAACACAGCAGCCAACCATATTGTGCCTCCACAGAGGGTCGTGTGCGAATTGCGTGAATGCGTTCACGTCTTGTCCCGTGCAATTGTGCAATGTGCTCACAGTTATGTTTCTGATCATTGTCGATAACCTGAAAATGTTCTTTTACTTTTGCAGAGTTTCATAACTAACTTACGGCCACTCACGACGATTCTTCTAATAACAGGCTGCCAGAGGAAGGTTAGGACTTGGGAATTTCAGATATCCAAATATGACCTTAATAATAGACTTTATTAAAAATCAAACAATGCAACATCGATTGATAACCCAGCTTGAGAAACTTTTTGAAGCTGAAAGTAGCTCCAAAATACCGCAAGACGGTCGAAGTAAATTATATAAACCGATGAATTGGGAGTACTTTACCAAAGAACGATTACAGATATCTTGATTTGTGTGATTTAGAAAAACAAGGTGACTTTGAAGGAAGTTAATGGCGACTGAAGATTTTAGTTTCCAATCTCGTGAATTAGGTTACGTTTTAAGGATATAACAAATAGGTTCACCTACCATAAATTTCATGGTTGTTTCTAATATGTTGCATAGGCATTACAGACCCATTATATTAAATGTAATTTAAGAAAAAAGTCAACATTCAGATATTTTTATTAAATACATACTCTATTAAGCCAAACTTGGTAACCTGACACTAACCTGACTGATTGTAACGAAAAACACTGTGTTGAAAATACAATGACTGAAACTAATTGAAAATTCCGCCAACATTTCTCTGCGTCACTGGTTGTTTTAGTCTTATATACCCAGTAATTTAACTCGCTAAAATAACCCTAATCCTAAAAGAAGAAGGGCATAAACACTCCTATTTCACGATATCTGACTCAGTCCTACCTTCCTAATCAAAATCAGTATCGAGCCTACTATTTAGCAAACAAGATCTAGCTACAATCTTAATACCTACCAGGGGGATGACAATGAACCAGAAAAGGGTTATTTTTAAATCACATGTTGCCGATCTCTCCTCTGCCCTACCACGACAATACCTCTTAAATTCTTCTTTAATTCAAAAAGTGATTCTTACCTTCAACACGACCAAAAGTTGGTTAAAAAAAATTAAAATATCGCCATTCCAATTTTATAACCACTGTTTTCATTTACGTGTATATTGATCACCGAACGTGATGGAATAACCAATGAAAATCGGTTCTCTTTGTTTGAACACACAGTATATTTCAATTAACCGTTTTTTGTTGTCTAACATATCAAACGTGTCCGCGTTGTCTACGCACGCAATTTTCTTTCCATAAATATATTGGTTAAATATATCGGTTGTATTAGGGGTACGGATACCAAAAATTATGCATATTATTATTAGTAGCCAGTATGTATTTTTTTTAAGAGCGTCGGTGGCTCAATTGTGTGGACTGTCGCCTTCCTACCGGGAGGGCTGAGGTTCAAATCCCGACACATACCAATGTGTTTTCGAATTTTCGAAAATATATGTACGTTATCCGACGCTCTTACGGTGAAGGAAAACATCGTGAGGAAACCTTCATGCACGCCTGCGAAGAGATTCGAAGGTTGTGTGTGAAGTCGTCCAATCCGCACTGGGCCCGCGTGGACGACTAAGGCCTAATCACGGGACGTTTAATGAGCTGATTGATGTAATATTTTAAATACTTAATGTTGAATCCGCATACTTTTATATTTATACGTAAAATAATTTATAGTAATAAAAAATCTTTTTAGTTATTTATTTTGTAAAAAAAATAATCTTTTGAAATGTTCGCTCATTGATAATAAACGACTTTAATACTAAGAAAAATGTATAAAATACTTTGAAATTGGATGGGTTCTGGTCGGTGGAACAAAACGGTTTAGTGTTAACAATATGAAATTTAATGTCCCATTAATTTTATTTATTACCTTGACATTGTTAAGACTTGACATAAGTTTTTTACGTGTTTTTTTGCGACTGTTCAAAACAAATCCAATTCGGCTTCGTTATAGAAAATATATTTTTGAAATATCCTAGTAGTAAGTTCGTAAAACATGCCCATTTCAATTTCATAAAAGTATGATATCGCAATTATTACATCAAAGCACAGATTTAATAATATAACTATACAGATGATGCATCCCATACTGCAAAAACGTGACCATCTACGGAAGCTATTTGAGGAAGCTATTTTTAACTCACTTTATTCTCACTAGATGCCACTAGGTCCGTGACTAGGTGCTTATAGCAAGATTCGCGTAGACAGATTAAACTGATATTTGAAAATCCGATAGGTGGCGTAAAAACACAGCTATTAATTAATCACAGTTCTAAATAAGGACGGCAACAGCGCATTTATTGTTTATTCTTACGGCGCGTGCGCTTTGACAGAGCGGCAACGTCGCGCGTTAGTGCGCTCTTCCGAATCCGATCCGACTAAAATGTAATTTCTCAAACCAAACATTTTGATAGGCATAGGTAGATAGGTATCTATGTATATTTGACGCGCGCGTCGTGCGTGGCGTGTGTAGTATTGTGCAAATTTAATTGCAATTAAGAATTGATTAATTGTGACGTTGCAATTAAACAATGAATTTATTGTTGATTGTGAACCAATAACAAATGAATTTCCAGGTTTTTTAATTAAACTTTTATTAAATAAAACTATTACTCATTATTATTTCAAAAATATAGAATATTATATAGAATTGAGCAGTAAGCCGTTGGTTCCAGGTGGGGTTATTAGAGGAGGCTCTTATTATATATTAATAAATATCCACTGATATACACACAGCGCCATCTTGCCGCAAGTTAAGCGTGAAGCCTGTATTATGTATGAGTTCTAAACATACTTATACACTTTTCTTGTAAATAATATAAAAGCCAGATATTTTGTGAACGAAAAGCATCTTATATGTAGGTATATAGCCGCAAGAGCGGTCTTGAATGGAAGCCATCAACGGCGACGATATATTTATCAAAGGACAAAGGATACAAACATAAGGACTTAAGCGCCGTGCAAGACGCGTCACTTACGCGTTTTCTTCAAAATACTTATTAGTGTTTTGAATCAATGGTCACTTATTCCACACTTGTAATGTTTTTTTTTTGTTATATTTAGTTTTCGACACTATATTAAATTGCGTTTTTAATTTGCTAAGGAACTGATATAATTTATTTTTATCACTATCAATACCGGTGAACTGAATTTATTTTTGAAGACGGAAAGTAAAGGTAGGCTCTTCGTTCCAGCGTTAGGACGGTAACTTATTTATGCATATCAATATATATGCGGTACTACATATTATGCCAAAATAACAATGTTTAAAATTTTTGTCGGACTGTCAGTTTGTTCCGGGTAATCTGTGAAACGGCTTGACGTATTTGGACGGGACTTTTTTTGGCAGGTAGCTGATGTAATAAGGAAAAACAGGGGCTGCTTTTGAACCGACTTAAAAAAAGGAGGTTACTCGATTCGACCTTGGCAAAAAAACGGAACCCTTATAAATTCGTCAAGTCTGTCTGTCTGTCCGTCCGTATGTCATATCCTTTTTTCTCCGAAACTATAAGAACTACACTATTCAAACTTTGTAGATATATGTATTCTGTGAACCGCTATAAGGTTTTTACAAGAAACTTGAAAAAATATTAATATATTTTGGGGTTTCCATACAGTGAACTGAAAAAAAAATTTTTTTCATCGACCCCCCCCGTTTGGTGTATCAATGTGTATAGATCTTGAAAAATGGTATCGAGGTTTCTAATATCATTTTTATAACTTGAATATTTTGCGCGAGAGACATTTTCAAAGTTGAAAAAAGTGTTAGAAATTCGAGGAGGGCTCTAATTTCTAAACTATGGGTTGATAAAATAAAAAATGATGTACATAACCATAAAATCTGACAATCAAATTTAGTTTAAGCGATTTCTGATGTGAAGTTTTTTTATACGTCATAAATGGTGAACCACTATTTTCTCATAATAAAGCTGTAGTAGGTGCCTAAGTAAATAAATAATATTTTATTCTATGTAACTTACTGCTGCGGAACCCACCACTATGCGACTCGCGCTTGCCCAATTTTTTTACGTTTGTTCGCATATATCTTCGTCGTTTATGAACTGATTTTATGATTATTTTTTGTTGGAAAGAGGATAGTCCAGAGGTGGTTCCAAGATAAGGAAATAAGGGTTTGATGAGTGGTGACCAGAGAAATTGAACATTAAAAATCGACTCATATCAACTACTACTTCATGTAATCATGACAGATGTTTATTTGAGTGATTATTTTTATTAGGAATCCCTCATTCACTCACTTATTCTCAAAAATTTTCAGACAAAAAAATACAGACTTCAAACTGAAAATCTACAGAGATATGTTTAGCCAAATAGAAATGCTTAAATAATTCTTCATAATTTTTATGTCGGTGCCAAACAAACTACCTACCTATATTAAATTATAAAGCTGAAGAGTGCGTTTGGCTCCGACATCAAAATTATGAAAGAATTATTTAACCATTTCTATCTGGCTAAAATTATTTTTAGTTTTAAATCGGTATTTTTTTTCCTCAAAGTTCAAAAAACGTAGCCAAGTCGTTTTTGTAGTTTTAACGATAAATTTAAGCAGAAGCAAGTTTTAAGAAGTACAAAAAAAGTAAGAATAAAATTTAAAACTTTTAGTTGAGTTGCGTTTAGTTCGACCCATCTAACATGCAATTTTATTTTGATTGCACTGCATATTTCATGTTTTTATTATTCCCATTTACAATTCATAAGTAGTCTTTTTATCAGTGTAATGAACACACAAAAAAGCAATTTGTTATTAAAACATAATTAGAAAAGCTGATTCAACACATCTAATAAACATTAACCGTGATAAAATTAAACGCAGTTTGCTCGCTCAAAGTGTACACGTGCAAGCGCCATCTATTAACTTTTTTTTTTGTTGCTGCAACCGTGCTTTCGATAATTGTGGTGGTTCCTTTTACTGCCGTTACCGGTACTGTCGCAAATCTTTAAAAAACTTTTATTTATTAGTAAAAAATGTTTTTTATATGATTGTTGATTGAATTAAGGAAAATATAGATTTTAGGAATAATAATTATTTGATAATATTGCATTTTAAAGTGTAAGCAAGATAAACTGATACAAGTAACGCCATCTATCGAAACCGTAGGAAGCTCACGACAATATAGCGATGGGACCCCGTGATCAAAGTAAATTCCTACGATGTATCCGATTGCAATTAGACATTCACGTGGGATCGCAACAGATGACGCAAAAGGGAAGTCGCTGAATATTTCTAACTTCTAAAGTACCTTTCCCTTCTCGATGCCTTCTTTCAGGGTTGCCACCTTTTGTGGAAAAAAAATCGGACGATAGGTCATCTATCAGTGACGTTTGAAGTAACGCCCTATCATATTATAACGCATATGACACATTCTAAGAAATTGAAACTTATTTTGTATTTACCATATAAATATTATAATAATTAATGATGATTATTTCCATACATTTTCCTTTTTGATACGTACCGATTTTAATAATTCTATATCAAGATTGTTATTTATGATGTTATTTTTATTTCATACAAAATACAATTAAAATTAATACACAGTTAGGTGTAAACATAAAATATTTATTGATTCTATCGCATATTGTCAAAAATCGGCACAAATCGATAGGCCGTCGAGCCCCGGACAATGCCTTCGAAATTGGACTGTCCCGGGAAAATCGGGACTGGTGGCAACTCTGCTTTCCTGCCCTACGAATCAAACTTGTACAAAAAGGTCATAAGAAGTATACCTACATCTTTAATTCACGGCAGACTTATACTCGTATAAAAACCCGTCTGTTTGTCTTGACATTCGGGCCAGTTGAAGGGTTATTTTTATTTGAAATATTTATTTTTAGATTTTGTCTATATTTATTGCGTGGGTTGAAATTAGGTAAATGCTTGCGTAAAAATGATTGATCCTCTTTGAGCAAACGTAAAGCAAACGGCACTTACCTTATTTATTTTAAAAGAACACGTAGATAGATGATAGGTAGTGGAATCGTGTATATGTATTGTGATTCAATGATTTAAAAAGTATATTCGTGATAATGCTCACAAAACAATCGAAAAAAGTGTTCCGAATGCAGCGACAGCACACATATTTCAACTGAGCGTGCATTTACTTAAACTATGGAACCTAAAAGAGCGTACAACTGTAATCTCTCGGCGGTTCGTTTTTGAGCACGATGCGTATCTACCTTTATATTTACAGATATAATTGATTAAATTGTGTAATTATTTTGTAACAAGAATTACTCTCTCCATATGTAGATTGAATGAGGCTGTGACCAATCGTTTGGAAAAGAAAGCCGATGTTTTTTATTTGACATTTACAATTGTGCTTGTATTACGGGTATTAAACAACTGATAAACATACTTATATACACTTTTTTGTAAATACCTACTGATTATACCTAGAAAACACCTAGAACAATACAAACAGACATGTAATGCGCACAAATGTTTTACTGCTGCGGATCGAACCGGAACCCTTAGTGTTGTAGTCGACGTCTCACTGTAGTTTGACACTACACAAAAAGGGTTCTCGTTAAACCGTCGGAATAACTAACGTAAGTATCAAACCACACAAAGAAGCGTCGAGGGCTCATTGGTGTAGACTGTTGCCTTCCGATCTGGAGAGCGTAGGTTCAAATCCCGCCACGTAACAATGTCTTTTCGAATTTTCGAAATTATTTTTACGTTTATCCGACGCTCTTACGGTGAAGGGAAACATCGCGAGGAACCCTGCGCACGCCTACGATGATATTCAAAGGTAGTGTGTAAAGTCGGCCAATCCGTACTGGACCCGCGTGGACGAGGACGACTAAGGCCTATACATCCTTTACGGGTAGGCTCATGCCCCTCGGTGGGGACGTTTAATGACCTGCTGATGATGTTGATGTAAGCGCTTTATTTCAATTCCAAAATTAAAGTTTACGCTGTACTTTAATATTGATTAATTTATAATTAACATTTAATTTTGTAGGTTTGAAAACTCTGACCTAGCCGCTACCGGATATGACATGAATCTGAATATATCTATTTACTCGACAAGAAGATGATGCATTTTCTGAAGCGAAGGGTCATTGAAGATGTCGAAGTTAAGGCATTTGATATGAAGTTTCTTGTTCGCATTGCTATATAAGCCCTCTACAGGCATAATTCTAACTCACTGCAAGCTTTGCCTTTGTTCAAAATGCTTTACCCAGCCAAGGACCTCAAGAGAGCGGAGAGTGAAGTTAAGTTCAGCATTAGGAGGGATTAATATGGCTTGACTCGAACTTATATTGAGATAAAAAGCCGGCTTATACACTTCAGATGTAGGAACAAATATTTAACTAATAGTAGAGTTGGAACGTTAAGAACTGTTTTGTGTGAAACTAATTTTCTGTCTCATGCTCATACATTTAAATTTTTTAACATATTTTTGTTGATGAGTTATTGTCAACCGTGCTAGTTAAGCCACATCACAATGTTCAGGTACGGATAGGTGACCCAAATTAAGATTATCCGAAGTACGGTTAGCCCAGATCTAAGGGCAATCTGAAACCTGGTTATTACCATATAGGATGAGAGTCGTTAACACGAAACGCAATGGGCCCATTTCTTGTGTTAAGATCAAATCTCTTCATAGCTACATGTTGTGCGAGTAGGCCTTTTTTCTATCTTTTTCAGTGATCAGGACGGACAATTCGCTAACCTGATAGCTGACATGTCTGACCATGTCAGCGCAATATTGAAGAAAACAGCCACTGTTAAAGTGACTATTCTTCGTCGACACGGCCTGCGCCCGTCAATTAAGACACATATTCTCGGTAATTTCACAAGCTACAGTGTCCTCGGCCCGAAACACAAAAGTCCAAAACCCCATATTTCACGGACATATACCTAGCCTATACCTAGACAATTCAGTACCGAGTCTACCACCTAGTAGGCCTGTGCCTGTCGGAAGCGTCGTAGGCTGGATGATCGAGAGAAGTAATATTTACTACACGGGTGGTACTTTAGGTTTGATACTCGTGTAGTACAATTATTTGTTTGCGTTGACACCTGTTTGTATAAGTTTAAAACCTGGTAAACCGTATATACGAGTAACCGTATATTAAACTGTAACTGGGTAAAATATACATAAACGAAATACACACTTAACATAATTTCTGTCTGATACTTAAAGGTTTAAATTTAAACATGGCACGAGTAATGCTAGAAGATAGGATAAACCTATATTTACACGGGTTTTCTAGGATGACCCAAGTATTTTGGATAATATCCGAATTTTGTGTTGTGTTATGCATTTAGCCAACTAAGTCTACTCAACACTGGTTGGGTTAATTTTCGGTGTTGAACTGAATAATAAATTTCAATATTTTTTTATTCCCAATTTATTGGTAGATACGTGACATGAGAGCGAGTGCGTTAAGATTTCAAATATCAGATATTGATAGAGGTTCTCTTACTTCTACTATCGAAAATCAGTTAAAAAAATACCAGTTGATAAAGTCTCAGAAAATTTAATTTCGGAATATCGTTTCCGGGCTCATACTTGTAACAGAACTGACTTTTAAGTATACGTAATTATTGGTTCGGAAATCAAAAATATGTATTTATAGCGTTCGAAAAATAAAAAATAACATTTTTAACAGCATTCGGAATGTACAAAGTCCAAATAATAAAATTTGGAATTTCATTTTGGAATATTTAAGTGTTCTCGCCGGTACCGGCGAACACTTATATCCTTCTTTTCAGAAAATCAGAAGATTCAGCCCGCATTGTCCTAACTTATCTGGAAAATATCTTACAAAGTTACTTTCACATAGCTGTCTCCCCATGGGATTCGAACCCATGCCTCCTGATCATGTAGCGATCTTAGCTCAATGTTCATACAACTAGACCATGGAAGTAGTTATATAGGACAAGGACTCCTACATTTGCATCGGATATTCCTGTTCACCGCTTTTCTCATCCAGACTCCGCCTGCGACCTTTCGCAAGTCCATCAGGCCAGGAGGCGTTGTACGCTACGCTGTTTAGTTTATTCTAATCTGCTGTCTCCTCGCAGGATAAACACTGTTAATATTATATGTAAAATAAAACCTGAAATAAGACGCCTTAAAAATGTTCAAAGCAATCTTTCAAATAATTTGCAGATTTTGGGCGTTGAAAAGGTTTTTCGCCTACATTATTGCCATCGCTCGGTAGATTGGACTCATTAAAATGGTAACTTTAAGCTTTTGCTAAGGCAGCCCTGTCAAGATGTTTGTCCAAACCATTACTCTTGACTAAAAATAATGTGCAATGGAGAAATAATTACAGATCTGGTTATTTCCTTCTACTTCCTTTCATTTCTGTAGCATACTTTTGTATCCTAGTAGTTATCATAGATACATAATACCTGTGATAATACGTATTTACATTACTACTGCACAAAAATATAGTATTCAGTATCGATTAGGGACTTATCATGTTTATAAAGCAAAAATAACGATTGACGTATTCCTAAAATTATATGTTCGAAATAGCATCGAATAAGATTTTTTTTTGTATGTTCATCTTTTATCTTTTATATTATTTGAACATGTCTGTATTGGTTTTAATGTTTCTATGTATAATAAAAAAAAATCGTGTAAAACATTGCGAAGACGGTCACCTAAGGTTTGCACTGTAAAAATACAAATATTAGATCTCATGTAGGGATAAGTTTCTGAATGTACTGACTCTAACTTCAACAAATTTTACATATCAGTCACAGTTTGCTAAAGTCTTGGAGGTGATGCGAATATTTGGTTTCGGATCTGATAAATAAAAGCCTCAATATGTAAGAAATGTTTAATGAAGTAAAACACTCAAGTTCGAAGACTAAAATATATTACCTAAAACATTTAGACACATTATATTTATCAAATGAGCACTTATAATCAGCCACTGTTGAATTGTAACATTGTATAGGCCTCTAATGCAATTAAATACGTTGAAATGGTGATATAATGTTAGGTTTTGTGGAATAGAAATATTGGATATAAGTAATAATACTTATAAATTATACTTAATAAAACTTATTTAAAACAGCCTTATGAAAAACTTAACAAATCAAGATTACACAACTTACTGTAATCTAATAATACCATTAATAATATTCGAAACTATTAGCTATTAAATGAATTCCAAGTGTACAAATCACTCCTCGCTCTTCTTTAATAGCCAATGGCGATTATGTCCAATTCTAGAAGCAGATTTTAATACAAAAACTAAAGCCAAATAAAGAACAAACAAAGTAGGTGTTAGCGATGAAGAAAACATTTTAAAAACATTTAAGGTTGTTTAAGAAAACAAAACAAGGTTGATGAATACTGGAAGCTAATATACTCGGATATAAACATTAACTCATTTAATTTAAAGACATTCACATTAATGTAAACTCGTTGCTCGTACCTTCAAAATATTTATATATACAAATTTAAAATGTATCTGACATAAAGTATAAATTCTATCGAATTGTTCTTTTATTTAAATTATTAAGTTATATTATTTATTTTTTTACAAGTCATATATTACAAAATATTAAAAGACGTGATACTGAAAAATACTTAGATTATTGGTAATAATTGACGATCAATGAATGGTTACACCAAAAAATTTGAAACTGAGTTATTAAATAAATATTTTGCAACCAAACTCACTAAGTACTTAAGCTCAGAATTTTTTAATGTATTAATTACAATATATCATATTCAGCGCCGGATCTTCAATTTTTTTTGGGTGGGGCAAAAATTTAGAAATGCCGCCCCCGCCCTCTTTTATTTATTTTTACCTTTATCATCCTATATTATTTCACTAATTTATATAATAGGTCCTCAAATTGATTGACATTTGGACAAAGCTGCAACTTTTTACGCAGCTGTGATCAGTTTCAGAGATATTACATCTCCTTGTCTTACTCCTCGGTGCCAATAATAAGCCAATGGTAAGCTCTTCATGTACTCGGCCTGACATAGTAGCGCTCTCGTACAAACATCTCAACAATTCGATATAGCAGTAGTCAAGTCAGGCACCGTTGGAGGGAATGAAACACAGCCCAAGTCTCGATCGAATCGAAGGCTTTCTCATAGTCCACAAACGCCAAACATAATGGTCAGTTATACTCTCCGCTCTTCTGTATAACCTGCCACAGCGTATGTAATATGTAGTCTATGGTGCTGAAGCCTTTGAGGAACCCGGCTTGTTCGGAGGGCTGGAAATCGTCAAACATATGCGCGAGACGGATCATAATGACTCTGGAGAATAACTTGAAGATGTGGCACAATATCGTAATGGGTCGTTAATTCTTCAATAAGCTTTTAATATCTAAGATAACTCGTAACAGATGTAAAAACGGCAAGATTAGTTTATTTTAGTCATTTTTATAATGTAATGTCGTATGGTCTACCGTTGTGGGGTACGGCTGCCGACATTGATACAATATTTGTGCTACAAAAAGAGCTTTTATCTACAACCTTAGACCACGTGACTCTCTTAAAGAACAGTTCAAAGAAATAAATTTGTTTTTTTGTAATGTAATTTTTGTATATTTTTGTCGTTCATAAGTGCTTTTTGTAAGCCTAATTTAAATAAATGAATTTTGACTTTAACTTATCATACCCGGAATATTAGGCTCTCTCCAAGCGGATACGAAAACTCGTTCGCAGAGAATTCTACTATTTCAATACAAGGTTAATTAAGGACCTTATTAAGGAGAACAGGGGGCCCAAAGTTTTCCAAAAACCACTTGGAAGGAGCATTCTGGTGAAGCTTAATATAGCAGATGGCCAACTACTCACATTACGCCAACAGATCCTGGAAGAGGTTGAGAAATTCTATGGATTTGTCGAGCGCTCATCAGTACAGACCGAAGACAGCGAAGATCTACGTGCCCTACTAAGGCACCATTGTACGTAGGATATGCCGGATGTTGACGTTAGCGAAATTAGTGCAGCACTGAAGCAACTGAGAAATGAAAGGGCCCCGTGGGATGACGGTATTACGACAGAACTCCTAAACACCGGTGGACAACCCATCCTTAGGACATTAGGTGAGCTCTTTTAATGCCGTCATCTACCTGGGAACTACACTGGAAGCGTGGTCCACAAGCGTTCTTTAAGAAGGGTGATAAAGCTCTCTTGAAGAATTATAGACCGGTAGCGTTTCTGATAAGCGTCGGTGGCGTCCTTCTCCAGATTGTCCAAGAATAAGTTTACTTGGGCTAAAACTTGACCGGCACAATTTCGGAAGGGAAGCTAGTAGGAGGATTCATTTGGGCTGGGCGGCATCAGGCAAGTTACATCAGATCTTCACGTCGACGATTCCGCAACGCTTAAGGACAAAAGTCTTTGAGAAATACGTCCTACCCATACCAACATACGCAGATGAGACATGGACACTGACTGCGGATTGGTTCAGAAATTCAAAGTTACTCAACGAGCGATGGAGCGTGCTATGTTGGGAGACTCTTATACATAAAATCAGAAATGATGTTTACCAAAAGAACTAAAATTACCGGCATAGTTCGCCAGATTAGCGAACTGAAGTGGCAGTGGGTAATGATGTCGCAGAACCGATGGCCGTTGGAGCAGACGAGTTCTGGAGCGGAGACCGCGTCTTGGCAAGCGTAACGTAGGACGCCCTCCGGCCCGATGGACCGACAACTTGCGAAAAGTCGCTGGTGGAGTCTGGATGAGAAAAACGGAGGACCGGAATATCTGGCGCAAAATGAGACCAATGTCCAACAGTGGACTGCGATAGGTTGAATAGAGAGGGAAAAGGTTTAATCACCTTTCTTGAAGAAGAACACCACCACGCCATGGTGTTCTTCCTCACCTTTGGTGTCGCACCATCACCGATTCCGGAATTAAAAAGCTTCTGAAGGGTCTTAAGCACTGGCGTGCCCCCTACTTTCAAAAGCTCTGCGGTATATCCGTCGTAGCGGGGTCTAATAACGCTTAAGCTGTTTCATAACCATCCTAACCTCGGCAAAAAAGCAATGTCATTAAAAAGTTACAATTTATCAATTATTGGTATTGATATTAATCAATTAAGTTCTATAATGAAATAAGACTACTCGCCTCAGCTTTTTCGAAGTCACACTGGATGAAAAAGGCGTTTTATTTCCAATTTATTTTGTATATTTTCTTAAAAAACGTGGTCGCTTGATGCAAGTAAAAGGAGCTTAATTGTTTATTTTTATTTTTTTTTCAATTGTAGCTGTCCATCATGAAAATGATATAGCTTTAAAGCAGCTAAGTTGGCATCAATTAACATAGAGAAATAACTACGTAACTTTGAAATAATACACTGCTGCCCTGTATAGAGATCGACGAGAGAGTTTTCGTATACAGCGTCATTCCTCAGATCGCAGCTGCACCCGCCTGCTGACCGTGATCTGCGGGCGCCTATTTAGAACTATGCAAAAAAATGTAATGGTTCAGTAGCCTGCATGTAAATGATGAGTGGTCCATTAGTCGGTTTGCCGCCCCCTGACCGTGCCGCCCGGGGCACGTGCCCCCGTCTGCCCCCCCCCTAGATCCGGCCCTGATCATGTTATAGTTGTTGCGAATATCTTGAATTTACTTTTTTATTTATTTAAAAAATTATGTAATGTAGAAGTCCAAACATTAATATTATTAAGTTCCATCTTATTTTACTTATACAAAATTATTTACCTCTTATTACTCCCAAAAAATATCATTTTTTATATTACCTTGGCACTCGTATTTATATCACAGATCCTTAACTACAGCTTTCATCCCTAAACATCTTCCTAATAAAACAGCACCTTTTTAAGACTGGATCACGTCTTTTCCCATTCTGACTACGTAATTTGGCTCCAAATGTTTCTTGTTTTGCACTGAAACTGATTAGCGTACATTTTTGTTAGGTCTACAAAGTCACGGATCATAATTCGATATTGTTCCCTCAAAACAATGGACCTAAGACGGAAAATTACAAATTATTTTCTTCTTCATCGCTTTTATCGACTGCACATAAATAACTTTTTATGCCATGTTGCTTGGATTCGGGTTCAAAAAGTTTGCTTACAATGGAGTCTTTAAAGAATCCTTTGGTTGAATAAAAGTTTCAAGTTTCGTTTCAATCGAGAGTTTTCGGTTTTGTTTTCGTTTGAAACCGAACTTAAGTCTAAAATAACTGTGCCTTATAATTTTTGGAGTTTTCTTTCTTTGGTTATCGTTTTCTGTTTGATAAACATCTTCGATTACATCTGTTGAGTGTTCTTCGTAAGCCGCATTTCCGTACACATTACTTATTCCATCACTGTCATCAAACTTGTGTTTACCGTATTTTGTTGAATAAGAGATGTTCTGTATCCATGATTGTGACAACAGGAGATCGTTTGTTAAATAATTTACAAGATTCGCCAAACAATTCTAGCTTTTTCTGACTGTTTGCACTATCATCGTCACACACATTTCCCGATCTCTCATTATCAGATGTCGTTCTATTTTCTTTGATGGTGCATAATTCCAGATCTCTAGGATTCGTTCTGTTCTTATCTTTATTAACTATTTCAGATATGCTGTCACTGAAAACGATTCTTTTATTTTCTTTGATTTTCTTAGGTATTGTTGATATAGTGCTTTCTGATATATAACGAGTGGTTCGTTGTTTACGGATAATTTATGTGTGGGAGATAACACGGTGGTTGTTATATCCTTTTCTGTCTGCGACTGTTTTCCTTTGCTATGCATACCAAATATGCGTTTGATTGACTGACGAAACTGAGAACAAAAAAACACTGTTTTGTTATTTTGTCAACACGACAGAAAATTACAAATCATAAGAAGGAAAAATAATCATTTTACATGTGTTAATATGTAACAACAAAATTTACTTTCATGACATTTCCTTTTTCCGAGTTAAAGACTAACAAGTAAGCTTGTAAATCAAACAAAACATATTTTGGATATAAAAGCTTTATTATTTGTTTCTTCCTTGTTATAATATTATGTTACCTATTTTTCTTTACTGTAAGCTACTAGATGCTTAAACCAGTAACAATTTACTGAGCATGTGTATAAACTTTGTATTATTATTTATGATGTACTAATTATATTTTGCTAATCCTTTTGGGAAAACACTGGCTCCATAACACAGTTTATACTAGTTTGGCAGCCAGGGTTTCATAATTTAATATAACCTAAGTTAACAAAGTTGACCATAATATAAAACGTTTACTGATACCTATAATTCCGCATCTCCGAAATTGTAATTTCTTTATGGAACTTTTTCTTAACATTTGAGAATTACGTGTTAATTTCTTGAGCTTTAAGAACATTTTCATTACTTTAGACAAAAGCAACATAACAATCGATAATAGCATTTACAAAAATACTCTTTAAGCAAACATTACAAATCCTGCTATATAAGCCATTTGAGATTAAATATTGTAGAATAAAATTGTAATAACATTACTTATATATTGTAAATGATAAAATTTTCAAGCAATACCCAGTTCCACGAGTTTTTAAGGATTTATAACAATGGTCGCAAAATAGCTTTTTCGTCTTTAGATATATTCACTTACTTGTGTATTCATGCCCACGTATATTAATGGATCGTAGCATATAGAACTTTTAGCCACCAATGCTGGTATGACTCCAGCCCCTGGAGATATCTGGAAAGACAGAATAAGGGCTCGTTATTTAATATTCTCTTAGTCAATAAGGGAGTTTGTGTATTAGGTAATCTCCGTAATTACATCTGTTTTATCTTGACGACCCATTTGGTGTTGCGGTCGGAGAGGTCTACTGCCACACCAAGGGTTCCGGGTCCAATCCCCGGGCAGTACAAACATTTGTGTGCATGAACATACCTGTTTGTAATGGTCTGGGTGTTTTCTATGTATAACATGTATGTATTTACAAAAAAAAGTACATAAGTATGTTTATCTGTTGTTTAGTACCCATAATACAGGCTTCACGCTTAACTTGGGGCTAGATGGCGCTGTGTGAATGTCAGTGGATATTTATTATTATTATCTATTTCTCCCGCCATATCAGTTGTACTTTTAGTATAGTTGTGTGCTGGGTAAAAAGCAGTAAAATAACTAGCAACTCATTTAATATGTTTTAAATGATGAAAGGTGTTTGTCCAACGGGCTACAAAATTTACCTTCGCGATAAGATTCGAAATAAGGACATCTACAGAAGAACTAAAGTAACCTACATTGTCCGTACGGTTAGTAAGTTGAAGTGGGTAAGGCAAATAGTGTAAAGAATGCTGATGAGGCAAAAGTTTGTCGAGTAGCATCCTCACAAGTGACAGTTGCCGTTAAGCTTACATGGAAGGTAGCTGATAAAATTGACTGCTAGGAATCCTTCACCTAGAAGTCATTAGGGAGGTCTTCGTTCAGTCACTACTGACATATGGATGATGATGACGATGGTATAATTATATTGTCTTTCCAAAAATTTTTATATTACCTTAATTTTAATATTGTATTTCAATTAATTATTATATTTTACGAGCTGGGGTTCAGGATAAATATTGCCAAACACGAATAACACAGTAACACACTTTATTAATTTACCACTATCAATTCCACACAACACTAATTACACTTACACACTAACTAAATTATTCAATTAACTCACGCACAATAATCACTGATTAGCATTACACACTGTAATACAACACTTGATGAGTCCGTATAATTTCCGCACACACACGTAATAATCACTCGTTAACTCTTCACACTGTTATCTCACACTCGACGATCCCTTAGATATCGCTGTATCACTCGCTTCTTTCTTGTAGTCGCAGGTACTTAGCTCTTCTTCGCTCTTGAGTAGAACACAAGACTACCGGCGCACCCATCGGTCCGCCTTACCCGTCCACCCGACCATGACCAAGACCAAGTTTTATCCATTCCGGAGTCTACCAAAAATAATAACAATGCCGATAAATGTACCGTTGCTGCTGATACTAGGTTTTTATAGAATAATAACTAACTCGTATTTCAAAGCAATTGCTATTAGATGTTCAAAGAATTTCATCTTCTAAAGTATGATTTCTTTCTTTGCGATAAACAGAGTTGCGAAATAAATTCTGCTATGTTGATTTTATAAGTATTTTTGGTAAAAAATAGGAATCTATATTCTATATTGCAAATAAAATTCACCTTTATACTGTTGTAAATAAATATTGAGAATAAATATTGTTTCTATTGATTGTTGATGTCAAAAAAATTATAAAGCAGAATCAATTTTTGACTTTTTTTCAGATAGACTTTCTTTATCTACTTTCAATTTAATTTGACACTGATTGTACCGTACAAAAATAACCATAGTAACATAGTTTACCTAATGGGATTAAATGTATGAAAAAAATGAAATGTTTACCAAACGCAACTTTTTGATAGGTATAATTTGAGGTTTACGAAATGGGAAGTTTACTAAATGGTAAGTAGCTCCTTCAAAGCTTCACCCGGCAAGCGGCGAGCGCAGATGGGTCTCAGACTAAATAGTTTAGATGAGAACGATTTCAAGTATCCTTTTTATTTTCTCAAGTGAGGGCAATCATTCATCAATCATTGAAATTCAACGCTAAGAGTTAATCATATGGTTTACTTTTGTGAGACTCGATCTAGATAAATTTTGTACTTTTGCACCCTGATCTAAATAACAAGGTCTAGACGTAGGTCCAATGTATATTTTTTCCGAATTCCATAGGACCTTATTTGCAAAATACTGTCAGCCATTACTCTTTCATGAATATTGTAATGAGTTTCTTACTTCTTACGAAAGTTAATTAATTAAGGACTCTTAACAGATAAGCTGCTTGTCGAAGTTTCAAAATACTTTTACGTAGCATCTAACAATAAATCAAATCTTTTATTTAAATGTCTTGACTGAAAAAATTAAATTGTATAGTAGAATTAATTATTGAATAAGATTATGCTTTAAATATTTATTTATTTACATGTAAGCTAAGCAAAATTACCCTTTAAACTTTCAACTGTTTTCTTGTGTTTTAGCTGATAGTCTAAGATGCTCGAATTATTTTACTGTAGTACATCCTATGCTATAGCAAACAAGTCTCTGCCGATTCCATAAAACACATCCAGCCATGTTAGTTTACAAACAAAGCTTCTCAATAATGAAAGACGAGAGAAAGTCTTAACGATTCTGCTTTTAAATTGTCAAATCTGCTTTTAAATTGTCATTATTTTTCTGTTCATGTGTAGTACCTTTGGTCAATAAATCTTTTTCTTTCTTTCTTTCTTTAACGAGCAGTGAACATTATAAGTGTCAAAATCTAAATAAATTTATTCAAACAAAGCTAATACGATACGCTAATTCGATAAGCATCGAAGAACTGCAACACAAAAATATACCATATAATATAAATTACTAAAAGATATTTGATAATTGGAAAAAAGCGCTACAGTGGTTTAAGCTTGTTGAAAAGAAACACGCAAACAACCTCAACAGTATAAAGAATTAAATCCAGTGGCGTGCACGGATATCATGAGTCAATAATTTTCATTTTTGTCAAATTGAGTGCTGTTGTTGACAGCAAATCGCCTATGGTTTCAAATCTGTAGAGGGGAATAGGCTAATAAGTGGGAATCATTTCATATGTTGGCGATTTTCCGGGTTGTCTGGACGCACTGCTTATTTGCATGCATGGAGTGCACGCCACTAATTAAATCATAAATTGAAGTCTGTACTAGATAAGATTAGATTAAACTTACTATTCCTTCCGTAGCGAACTGTTCAATCAAAGCAAAGAGGGAGTACGGTGTCCACGCTACGGTGAATGAGATGATCATGATGAACACCATGGCCGTTGCTTTTGTCTCCGCCCTGCTCACGCGCCCAAGCCTCTGCGAGTTCTGAATTAAAACAAACGCAATTTTATTATAAAATTAACAAAGTACACTACAATAATGATTAACCTGGTTATAAAATAGGGAAGTACTTAAGTATTTATATGATTTAAAAATAAACAAACCCGATTGCTAAATATAGCCACTGAAAAGGGATAAACAAGCTCTACCATATAGTGCAAACATTATCTATATACCTACTGTGTTACAGGCGGGAGACAAACAAAGGACAACAATATTTATTTCAATTATTACACTATACATATATATATAGCATATATTAGTAACATTTATATAGTTAAGTCTGAAAAGGTATTTAGGATTTTTTGGTCTACCTGTAATACCATGAAAATTATTAATTTATACTATAACCCACACTGTTCCGAGTACCTATGGCTAAGCGGAAAAGAAAGTGCCCTGATGATGAAGTTTGATCACATCATACATAGCATGATTCCGTGATTCCAATCTAAACATATACATTTATGATATAAAATTTTCTAAATATACTAACTAACTAACGAACGACCAAAGTGAGTCTGGCCTCCGAAACGAGAGACTTCCAACGGTCTCTATCCTGTGCAACCTCTGCCCAGTTTCATCCCGAGCTCACGCAGATCAGCCTCCACCATATCCTTCCAGCGATATCTGGGACGACCGACTGGGCGCCGTCACTTTGTCGTCCAAGATATGCTCGTAGTATCCCGATCCTCCCCATTCTAACCAAGTGGCCGCCATTTTAAATATACATTTACATAATTTCCAGAAAGCAAAGTCAAGTGTTGAACTACTTATTTTATAAGCTGAGCCGTTAAACTAGTGCATCAGCCATTACGTGAAACAAGTTTGACTAGTTCCTGAAACTAGTGCACTAAGTTTGTAACGACATCCTAATATACTAATCACAGTTTCAACTGCTATTTAATGGTTGACGAACAAGTTTGGGGAGTGTGAATTTGTGCGAATAAGGTCCGGTTTCAACGCCTCTACATTCCTTTATAGCTTAGTTGGCAAATAATTTGAAAGTATAAAACAGTCTATTTATATATGTATGTAAAACTTTAGGGCTCGATGGCGTAACGCTGACACCGCGTGGTTATGGCCCCACAAATCGATGCTAAACGAACATGGATAGCTCATTGGTGTGCACTTCTGGAGAAATATACATATTTGACAATTCTTTCAAAAAGCTATCAAGAGCAGTTATCAAAGCATAAACCTGTAAAGTTTTACAATCAAATAATAAGTATTTTATTGAAAAAAGAACCTGAAATGTCAGATTGAAAACCCTTAAACACAATTTCACAATAAAACGGATCTTTCGTATTATGCCTTTATATAACCGAGGGTGCAATATATTAATCAATATACGAGTACCTACCTGCTTTATATTATGATATAAAACGAATATTCAAAAGTATTACATGAGATTTTACACGTGAATAGATTGTGAAAAGCATATATCCTAAAAGGGCATTGCAATTAGGTTTCACTTAGGTTAATTGGTATGCCTATGGTTTTATGACCAATAGTTCCAGAGAGAATTCAACCGTAAACCTGCACGCTTCATTGCATGCTCGCAAGTTGGTTTTAGTCGCTCGTGCAAAGCTAATTGTAAAGTGCATGCATGGCTTTATAGCTACTGGGCCCTATTAACTTACTGCTAAAGTGCAAGGCAGTAAACCGCTATGGCGTGACGTCAACTGTTCATGACAACTTTGATTAGAAATGTTATTTACTTAGAAGGCGTTAGAAGACTTCACGCTAGATCAATATAGAACTTGTTAATTCTGTAGACAGTACTTTATTTTAGAACTCAAATAAATAAGGTATCAGATTTGATAATATAAAGGCACTTCTACTTTATCATTATAGGTATTGAATTGAATTCTAAAATAAGCACATTCATTCATTCATTAAAATAATAAGATATGCTTCAAAATATATAAAAATTTAAGCGAAAAGGAATACACTTATTAAAATCAGTCCCCATAGGATCAATTACGTAAAACTCAGATTACTTATAAAAATGAATCGCTCATCACGTTATAATCATCATCATCATGATATTAATTAATACTGAAAGTTTACGTGCTACAGAGAGACTTTAAGTACTTGTTAAGTATCAATAAACAAATTAATATCAATGATATTGTAAAAATACTCAATTTAGTAGAAAGGTTTAATTTGAATGTGTGCGAATCACGAAGAATCTTAACGTCAACTATTCCGCAACGCTTAAAGACGAAAGTCTTTGAGCAATGCGTCCTACCCGTACTTACATACGCAGCTGAGACATGGACACTGACTGCGGGATTGGTTCACAAGTTCAAAGTCACTCAACGCGCAATGGAGCGAGCTATGCTTGGAGTCTCTCTTAGGGATAAGATCAGAAATGATTTAATCCGCAAGAGAACTAAAGTTACCGACATAGGCCGCCGGATCAGCAAGTTGAAGTGACAGTGGGCTGGTCACGTATGTCGTAGAACCGATGGCCGTTGGAGCAGACGAGTTCTGGAGTGGAGACCGCGTCTTGGCAAGCGTAGCGTAGGACGCCCTCCGGCCCGATGGACCGACGACATGCGGAAGGTCGCTGGTGGGAGCTGGATGAGAAAAGCGGAGGACCGGGATATCTGGCGCAAAATGGGGGAGACCTATGTCCAGCAGTGGACTGCAATAGGTTGAAGAGAGAATCACGAAGACTCAGTACTACTCTTTCCACTCGATTCCCAAGTTTTCATTTAACTCGATGGAATAGAACTGGACTTTCACGCCTTGAGTGTACTATTCCTTTTGCGTATTATAAATCAACGAGCAGAATTCTAGTATTGGTATTAGAAAGACAATTTACTTGGACGGCAAGGAAGCTTTGTAGATCGATACGGAAATACGAGCTGCTAATAAGACGAGCACGGGCAGATGAAGTGAGTGCCTTATGTGCCTGAAGTATTGGATTACAACAAAGAAATACAACACGCAGGAAATATTTAAGATATAGTAAAAGTAATAAATAATATATTATTACTGAAACTTCATAAGTTACTTTTTCATACAGATTTTATTTCGGTTGTTGACTTGAGGATAAAAAAATTATATATATTTTTAAGTGTCAAAATTTATTTAGTGTTTTAATTTGTTATTTTTCTATGTATTTTGTGTATTTTTAGACGTTTATAAGACTTTTCGTAAGCCTAATTTTAATAAATAGATTTTGACTTTGACTTTGTATTTTTTTATATTTTGTGAATTGCCCATATTTCCCTAATAAGAAGATAGCTTATAAGCTATCTTCTTATTAGGGAAATATATTATATACTTCTTATATATATATATATATATATATTTTTCAAAATCTGATGATTTAGCCCCCAATATGCACGAGCGTAATGGCGTTTACTGCTGAAATACAGGTTTTAAACATGGGAAAGACTATTGAGTCTCGTGATTTGAAAAAACCACTGATACTTAATATTATATACTTCTTATATATATATATAAGAGTATAAAAATAATATAAAAAACCACTGATACTTAATATTATATACTTCTTATATATATATATAAGAAGTATATAATATTAAGTATCAGTGGTTTTTTCAAATCACGAGAACTCAATACTAGTCTTTCCCATGTTTAAAACCTGTATTTCAGCAGTAAACGCCATTACGCTCGTGCATATTGGGGGCTAAATCATCAGATTTTCTGAAAAAAAATATATATATATATATATATAAGAAGTATATAATATATTTCCCTAATAAGAAGATAGCTTATTAGCTATCTTCTTATTAGGGAAATATGGACAATTCACAAATATAAAAAATACAAAGTCAAAGTCTATTATTAAATTAGGCTTACGAAAAGTCTTAAACGTCTAAAATACACAAAATACATGAAAAATAACAAATTAAAACACTAAATAAATTTTGACACTTAAAATATAAAAAAAAAAAAATTATCCTCAAGTCAACAACCGAAATAAAATCTGTATGAAAAATAACTTATGAAGTTTCAGTAATAATATATTATTTATTACTTTTACTATATCTTAAATATTTCCTGCGTGTTGTATTCTTGTTGTAATCCAATACTTCAGGCACATAAGCACTCACTTCATCTGCCCGTGCTCGTCTTATTAGCAGCTCGTATTTCCGTATCGATCTACAAAGCTTCCTTGCCGTCCAAGTAAATTGTCTTTCTAATACCAATACTAGAATTCTGCTCGTTGATTTATAATACGCAAAAGGAATAGTACACTCAAGGCGTGAAAGTCCAGATTCTATTTCCTATCGAGTTAAATGAAAACTTGGGAATCGAGTGGAAAGAGTAGTACTGAGTTCGTGATTCTCTCTTCAACCTATTGCAGTCCACTGCTGGACATAGGTCTCCCCATTTTGCGCCAGATATCCCGGTCCTCCGCTTTCTCATCCAGCTCCCACCAGCGACCTTCCGCATGTCGTCGGTCCATCGGGCCGGAGGCGTCCTACGCTAGCTTGCCAAGACGCGGTCTCCACTCCAGAACTCGTCTCTCCAACGGCCATCGGTTCTACGACATACGTGACCAGCCCACTGTCACTTCAACTTGCTGATCCGGCGGCCTATGTCGGTAACTTTAGTTCTCTTGCGGATTAAATCATTTCTGATCTTATCCCTAAGAGAGACTCCAAGCATAGCTCGCTCCATTGCGCGTTGAGTGACTTTGAACTTGTGAACCAATCCCGCAGTCAGTCCATGTCTCAGCTGCGTATGTAAGTACGGGTAGGACGCATTGCTCAAAGACTTTCGTCTTTAAGCGTTGCGGAATAGTTGACGTTAAGATTCTTCGTGATTCGCACACATTCAATTAAACCTTTCTACTAAATTGATATTTTACAATATCATTGATATTAATTTGTTTATTGATACTAACAAGTACTTAAAGTCTCTCTGTAGCACGTAAACTTTCAGTATTAATTAATATCATGATGATGATGATATAACGTGATGAGCGATTCATTTTTATAAGTGATCTGAGTTTACGTAATTGATCCTATGGGACTGATTTTAATAAGTGTTCCTTTCGCTTAAATTTTTATATATTTTGAAGCATATCTTATTATTTTAATGAATGATGAATGTCTTATTTTAGAATTCAATTCAATACCTATAAATGATAAATTAGAAGTGCCTTTATATTATCAAATCTGATACCTTATTTATTTGAGTTCTAAATAAACTACTGTCTACAGAATTAACAAGTTCTATATTGATCTAGCGTGAAGTCTTCTAACGCCGTCTAAGTAAATAACATTTCTAATCAAAGTTTCATGAACAGTTGACGTCATGCCATAGCGGGTTACTGCCTTGCACTTAGCAGTAAGTTAATAGGCCCAGTAGCTATAAAGCCATGCATGCACTTTACAATTAGCTTTGCACGAGCGACTAAAACCAACTTGCGAGCATGCAATGAAGCGTGCAGGTTTACGGTTGAATTCTCTCTGGAACTATTGGTCATAAAACATAGGCATACCAATTAACCTAAGTGAACCTAATTGCAATGCCCTTTTAGGATATATGCTTTTCACAATCTATTCACGTGTAAAATCTCATGTAATAC
Organism: Leucinodes orbonalis; assembly: GCA_019425675.1. Classification (NCBI taxonomy): domain Eukaryota; kingdom Metazoa; phylum Arthropoda; class Insecta; order Lepidoptera; family Crambidae; genus Leucinodes; species Leucinodes orbonalis. Next base: position 42,166 of record PQWD01004388.1, read on the forward strand.
TTTTGAATATTCTTTTATATCATAATATAAAGCAGGTAGGTACTCGTATATTGATTAATATATTGCACCCTCGTTATATAAAGGCATAATACTAGCTAATAAGCTATCTTCTTATTAGGGAAATATATTATATACTTCTTATAATATATATAATTTTTTTTCAGAAAATCTGATGATTTACCCCCAATATGCACGAGCTAATGGCGTTTACTGCTGAAATACAGGTTTAAACATGGGAAAGACTAGTATTGTTCTCTGATTGAAAAAACCACTGATACTTAATATTATATACTTCTTATATATATAATTAATATATATATAATAATATAATATATATATATAATATATAAAATATATATATATATTATAATAATATATATAGTTGTGGACTATGAGAAAGCCTTTGATTCGATCGAGACTTGGGCTGTGCTTCAGGCCCTCCAACGGTGCCATATTGACTTTCGCTATATCGAAGTATTGAGATGTCTGTACGAGAGCGCTACTATGTCAGTCCGTGTACATGAAGAGCTTACACAACCTATCCAATTGCACCGAGGAGTGAGACAGGGAGACGTTATATCTCCGAAACTGTTCACAGTTGCGTTGGAAGATATGTTTAAGCTGCTCGATTGGAAAGGACTCGGCATCAACGTAAATGGCGAGTACATCACTCATCTTCGATTTGCCGATGATATAGTAGTCATGGCAGAATCCATGGAGGATTTAAGCACTATGCTCGAAACCCTAGACAGAGCTTCTCAACAGGTGGGTCTTAAAATGAACATGGACAAGACGAAAGTCATGTCTAATACCCATGTCGTACCTATACCGATATTAGTTGGAAGTTCTGTCCTCGAAGTTTAGACGAATATGTGTACCTGGGACAGGTAGTCCAAATGGGTAGGTCCAACTTCGAGAAGGAGGTTTCTCGTCGAATTCAATTAGGATGGGCAGCGTTGGGAAGTTAAGGCAGATCTTTTCGTCCAAAATACCTCAGTGTCTCAAGACGAAGGTTTTGACCAGTGTGTGTTGCCAGTTATGACATACGGAAGCGAAACGTGGTCGCTCACAAGGGCCTCTTGAATAGACTCAAGGTTGCTCAGCGTGCTATGGAGAGGGCTATGTTAGGTGTCTCCCTACGCGATAAAATCCGAAACGATGATATCCGTAGGAGAACTAGGGTGACCGACATAGCCCAGAGGATTAGCAAGTTGAAGTGGCAGTGGGCAGGGCACATAGTGCGTAGAACCGATGGCCGATGGGGCGGAAAGGTTCTCGAGTGGCGTCCACGTAACGGAAAGCGAAGCGTAGGCCGACCCCTAACCAGATGGACGGATGATCTGGTTAAGGTGGCGGGTGGCAGATGGATGTCAACTGCAAGGGATCGGTCCGCGTGGAAATCATTAGGGGAGGCCTTCGTTCAGCAGTGGACATAATTAGGCTGAATGATGATGATGATGATATGATATATATATATATATAAATAATAGCTCGTGCATATTGGGGCTAAATCATCAGATTTCTGAAAAGAAAGACGATTCCGTGCTTTGGAGGACAAGTTGAGCTGCGATGTCGGTTACTTCGAGTATCTTATGGTAGTCGTTAACAACTAGTCCGCATAGGGTCCACGTGGTGGCAACGGCCTAAGCTCTACATAGATTTGTGCGTGAACGCCTGTGTCCTGAGTGGGACGATATGCGGATGATGATAGATAATTGATAGTATAAAGTTTCTATTTCAGATCAGACAGTCAGATGCGGTTGTAAAAAAATGACAATCTAATTAAACAAAATACAACGAAATTTTGTATTACCGACTATTTAACCGTAAGCAATATTCATTGCCACTGGCCTGTATACATGTTATAACCAAAATGTACTCATTTGCCTGTAGGTACTAAACTATTAGGTCCTAATGGAGTTTCGCTGTACTAACTAGTTATACACTAGCATTTTAATCTCAAATATAATCTCTTTGGTAAGGAAATCCAATTCCTTAATCTCTTTCGTTTTTTCCCCTCAAATGCTAGTTATTATACTCATCCTGTACTGAAATATTTTCAGTCCTCTATTTAAAACAGTTTTATAAAGTCATGAATCATAAAGTTATGTAGATGGGAAATGTATATATATAATATATATATATATATATATATATATATAATATATATATAATGTGCGTGCGTGCGGCGTGCGCGTGCGTGCGTGCGTGCGTGCGTGCGTGCGTGCTGCGTGCGTGCGTGCGTGCGTGCGTGCGTGCGTGCGTGCGTGCGTGCGTGCGTGCGTGCGTGCGTGCGTGCGTGCGTGCGTGCGTGCGTGCGTGCGTGCGTGCGTGCGTGCGTGCGTGCGTGCGTGCGTGCGTGCCGTGCGTTGCGTGCGTGCGTGCGTGCGTGCGTGCGTGCGTGCGTGCGTGCGTGCGTGCGTGCGTGCGTGCGTGCGTGCGTGTGTGTGTGTGTGTGTGTTGTATGTTTGTGCATGTATGTATGCGAAAATATATTTAGATTAAGCTATAAAAATAATGCCCACGAGAGCGACTGCCGACAAACTGTTGCACAGTTTGGCAGAAGTTAAGTTTTGTTATAATGTGTTTTTTGAAGAAATTAATAAATAAAAAAAATGATAGGACTTAGTTTATTTGGTATATTACGATTGGTTTCAATCAAATATGTTTAATGAATTTAAATTAAATGGCACTGAGAACCAATATAGCTCAAGTTGAAGTGGCAGTGGCTGATCACGTATGTCGTGGAACCGATGGCCATTGGAGTATACGAATTCTGAAGTGAGTCCTATGTCCATGACTGCGACAGAAACAAAATTTTTTTTACTCATTAAAATACTTTACATCCCATTGTCCCTGCCTCAGCTTATGTTGCCGTGTGCCATTTACAGGTTATTTTTACAAAGTCCGTATATTAGGACGCTCACCTAATGGTGATCACCTGATCATGACATAGTGACATTGATTGAAACCAAGAGAATAAAGCTGTATTCTCTTCGTTTAGGTAAATGTACTCTCATTCGAATATAATATTATAATATATAATATATATAATATATATATATATATATTATATATATATGTAATATTAGATACAAACTTTGGTCTTGCACTATAAAATAATAAATGAAACTCTTGTGATTTAAGACTTTATTACATTTAATTACAAAGTTCAAAATCAAATTCCACTAATTTATAAACACACACCTGTGCTTTGAATCATTCAAGTTTCTTTACATAAACCCAGTCAAGTACTTACTCATAAAGTTGTTCTTATGACTAAAGTTACAAGAGCAAACACCTTCTTTGAACTGTAATACATATACATAAATTAGTCACTTTGGAGATCAGTCAGTTCTGAAGTGGAGACTGCGTCTTGGCAACAGTAGCATAGGACGTCCCCCGGCCCGATCGATCGATGACTTGACGATTTCCAAACGATCCTTCGTAGGGAAATGTATTAAGATATTCAATAAAATTCCACCAAAGTTAACTAGAATTACCAATACACAAATTTGAAATGAATTATAAAAGTTAAATCATGTCTTTTGAGGAAAGGCTTATTGTTATTACATAAGTCAAAATGCTTGTAAATTGGTGATTGAAAAAAGTAACTACTGAGTTTCTTGCCTGAGTCTTGTCAGTAGAATCAACTGACCGAACCGAAATTAAAAACTACAGATGCTGAGATAAGTTCTCAATATTAGTAGATAGTAGGTATTTGAGCAAGGGGTTACATAAGTAACAAAAGATTATCTTCTCGACTGTTTAGTCCGCTTGTTCCCGCAAATAATATATTTTCTATTGTTTATCCCGCTATATTCGTACGGTTTTAACAGAGTTTATCTAAAACGTCACACCGTCAGCTAAAACAACTGAATATCAAATAACTTTTTTATAATATCATGGAAAGGCAAACGAGCAGTCGTTTTACCCAATGTTTTATCGTGATATCGTCACCTATGGAAATTAATAACTTTAAATTGAACTAGTCTCTTAAGCACTGTGCTAAGTACCTATAAGCGTTCAAAGTAAACGCTTACAAAAAAAAACTAAATCAATTTCGCTAAGAATTTACTAGCAATAGTTCAAATTCGCTTTGAACACAAAACTAAATCCACTTTAAACATTTCATTTTGCATACATTTACAATCATTAATCTTCTTTAAACCCAGTTCGTTAGTTAGTTACGGTTCAAACACTAATGCGATTTTAAACTATATTTAATTAAATTATTTGTTTAGTGTATAAACCAGTCACAAATCCTTTTTGAATCTGATGTTAAGAGATTAATGACATTTGTATAATGTGAATAAATGAAGCAATTATGACACTTTAACCTTGTGCTCTTCAATGTCTAAATTTTAAATTATGTTTGAAATACGGCGTGTGAAATTCTGACATTGAAGGTTATGGTGCTCGATAATATTTGTATGATATTGCTTAACCGTATAGCGTTTCTTTAATTGATGATGAACAAATCAGAACCTGCTGTTCAACTGAATATTCTGCCATAAAGTATATGTCAGTGCCAGTGTCGAAACCGAAATATCGATAAGTGATTTTGTATTCCGGCGAAAATTTGAAATGTAAAATTGTTTATATACTGGTAGATAAAGTCAATTGACGAATAGGACTCCAGTGGCATTTCCCAAGTCATCAGTCCATCAAGTTCAAGAAGAAGTCCTTGCGCTACCCTTGCGAAGATTCAATGCCACAACAGGACATGTCTGCTCCAATAGCCTTCGGTTCTGTGAGATAGGTTTTTAACATAACTGGCTTTCTATCACTTAAACTTGCTATCATTTGGATCAATCCCGGATTAATGGGATTTAATTCTTTCTCTCTCTTCAACCTATCGCAGTCCACTGCTGGACATAGGTCTCCCCCATTTTGCACCAATATCCCGATCCTCCGCTTTTCTCATACAGCTTCCACCAGCGACCTTTATTAAAATTAAAATCTAATTTATTATTTTAGTTAATAAAATAGGTACCTAGTGACAAAATATTAGTAAAAAAGTTTAACCCTAAAATAGGAATAGATAAACCTTGATTAATCATAATCAAACAATCCGGATATTGAGAACTATAAAAAAAAATGTCTTGTTGTTCGTCATAATTTCATTACGGAAACGGTTTGCGTATTTTTGTTCTGGTCTTAAAAGATAAAAGAAAGGACAAAAACGTTTTTAATAAGCTGTTTTCTTCACAGAGAAACAAAAAATTGGGTCAGAATCTACCCAAACTTCGTGACCTGAAATAATTTGCTTTATTGTTCTGAAGCTCAAATCCAGAAGTATTAAGAATCAGAAAGGCTTTAAAGAAAATTATAATAAAATGTAGGCATGAATTTTCATAAACTATTATATATTATTTTTGAGCGTCGGTGGCTCATTAGTGTGGACTGTTGCTTTGCGAGCTGGTGGATGCAGGTTCAAATATTGCCATGTATTAATGTGTTTTGAATTTTTAATTCGAAATTATATGTACGTTTATTCGACGCTCTTACGATGAAGGAAAAAATTGTGAAGAAACTTACGCACGCCTGCGAAAAGATTCAAAAGTCGTGTTGTGCGTGAAGTTGGCCAATTCGTACTAGACCCGCGTGGACGACTAAGGTCTATACACCCATTACGGGTATGCTCGCGCTCCTCGATGGAACGTTTAATGAACTGACGAATCATCATCAGATGATCATTGTATTTTTTGCATGATATTTTTTTTTGTTTATATGCATACGGCGTCCGTATCCTTTATGATACGAACGAGGGTTCAAATACTTCTAAATAATAATACCAAAGTAGGTACCAGAACTATTGAACGTACGGTCATAGTAGAATTTAATGCCAAAGAGAACTAACGAGGAACAATATTTGAAAAATGGTTACTAGTCAACATTATGGGACTTGCTTTTTAGGAAAATTCTCACACTTTTAAAAATGATCTCAATGTCACATTAATAGCCTAACTCTAACATTGGATTTGCCAAAAGTTACGCCCGGACGTTGCTGACCTTTAAGAAATGAATATGCTCTTTTCTAGAAGGTTCCAATATAAGTCTGGAAACTTTGTTACGTGTAGGTCGTACCATATTTGCAACGTTTTCACGCATACTTAAAACTTTAAGGAACAACCCTTAATCAAAACAATACTTCTATTTTGTCGGTTCTACGTACAAGCAGTTTTGATCTTTTCGAGGGTTTAAAATAGACTGTGAAATCTTAATTAATAATTATGACGGCACGCCTAAGAAAAAGTCCTAAAGCTACGAAGTAACTTTTATTAATAGTTTAATTAAAGGGTTTTTTTCATTGGGAATTGTTTTAAGATTTGGCAAGGTTTTATAAATGACTACAAAGAGTCGCCAGTAGTAAACAACTAATTACATAATAGTTGTTTGTAAGGGCGACTGAAAAATATGATCCTGAGTAGGTTCACAGTAACAATGGCTTTACATGCCTCCGTGCTTCGGAATGCACTACTTTAGAATGGTGGTCGTTAACGACACAATCCAATCCACACTGGGCCCACCATCTACCACACGGGTGAGTTTTTATGGGTAAGCGGGCAACCCAACAGACTTATCTGATGGTATACGACTAGCAATACCAGAGGGCAAAGAAATGCGTTGCCAGGCTCTTAAAAAAACCACTAAAACAAAACATGTTTTTTGAAACGCCTATCAATGCAGTGAGACCTCATAATGATGATTGCTTAGGTACATATCAAAATGAGAATGCAGCCTTTTGTATGGATAACGGTAGGTAACTTCCTCATCATCATCAGCTTTTAACGTCCCACGGATGGGGCAGTCTCACACAGTATGGCTGCGGTGAAGTTGGGGAGTTTTTGCCTAACTATACTAAAGAAGACTTATCTCTGACACCAGAGAGTCCCATTACTTATTGACTAAATCTACATAAAAAAGAAGATTGAATAAATTAGGTATTGAGCGTTAAAGATAATGATATGGCACTGAACTAAATGTTAGGACAGCTGGAAGAAAAGATCCATTTTTATGTCATAAAGTAAATGGGACGGTCAGTTCGATCACCTGGTGGTCAGTGATACGCCTGACCATGACAGATGAAGTGTTGGTGGAAATTAATAACAGTACCTGTCATTATTTTCCGCTAACAGTCCTGCGCCTGTCACCCGAGACGACAGATGTTAGGTCTCTTCTACCCGGTATTTTTACTAGCTACAGTGCCCTTATCGCAAAATAGAAGTGCATAACACTCGACAATATCTAGCACTGCGGTGGTACCTACCTAGACACAGTATCGACACTAAATAATAATAAATATAAATATCCACTGACATTCACACATCGCCATCTAGCTCCAAATTAAGCGTGAATCCTGAATTATGGGTACTAAACAACGGATAAACATACTTATATATTTTTTTGTAAATACATACATATTATACATAGTAAACACCCAGACTATTACAAACAGACATGTTCATGCACACAAATGTTTGTAATGCCCGGGGATCAAAGCCGGAACCCTTGATGATGCAGCCGACCTATCAACCGCAACACAAATGGGTTATCGACGACCACCTCGTAAAAAATTTTTGTGCGTAAATGACGATTCACATACGATAACTCTCAATTAGAGTGACATTGTGTTTTGGACGTTAATATATCGATAAATTTATCACACTGCCCCTAATAATAGCTTACCATTCATTAGATTATTGCACGCTATTATGTCAATAATGATATCTGATATCGACTACCACTACCACAATAAGTAAGACTATATAAAGAAGGCAGATGAATTTAAGGATTATGTTCGAATTTGCACCTTAGCAATTTAAAGCAAATCTTAACATTGGTGTAATTCATGTGATGCCGGTTATTACACCAAGGGTTCCGGGTTCGATCCCCGGGCAGGACAAACATTTGTGTGCATGAGCATGTTTGTTTGTATTTGCCAATTAAAAAAAATAAATACATAGATATGTTATGTACGATATCTATGCATTTAAAAAAGGTTTTAAGTATTTGTGTCTGTTGTTTAATAAAAAATATGGCGCTGTGTGAATGGATATTTATTCTACCGCAGTCTTAATAGGATACTTAAAAATAATTAATAATAGTCAATACACATTTTTAAGGCTACAATAAGAATCGACCTTTTTAAAAAAGTCAATTCTTTTCAAAATTACTTCTTAAAAAAACATAGTGTTAAACTGATCAGCTATTTTGTTGTTGTTTTTTTTAACGTTTTAAATGACGCTTATCTCACTCGTTCCCATAAAGGAACTTAAAATATAATCAGCCTGACAATATTTTTCGATTTGAGTATGATATTAAAATATGATAATTGACTATTATATCCAGCTCACATCCCATTGCAATCCCACAAGACCTTTCACACCTACAGGTGTTAACCTCTCTAGGTTACCAACGTTTTATATTCATAAAGTAATTGAAATCAGCAGATGGATTTATTATTCAAATGCAAACACCGGACCGTACTTCAAACATGTCGGTACAGTCGATAGTGCCCTCAGGATAAAGGCTTGGATACATGATTGATGAAAGAGAACAGTTTGCATTACCTCAGACCCAAGGGATGAGTCTGAATAAGAAATATCACAAGTTTAAGTTATCCACACCATGGCCTGACACACGTGTGTGTGACACACAGAATTCGGCCAGTTTTTGTATGGAAAATTAAGACATTCCCCATCTGTCAACGGAGCCGGGAAAATAATTTAAAGAACGTGACTTGCGTAGAAAATGCGTGCTTTAACCGATCAAACGTAAATAAAACAGAAATAACGTTTCGTAGTTAAATGAACAATTGAATAACATATGTCTAGTTTAAAACATGAAAATTAATATACCAAAACTGTCAAAAAATTAAATTATTATAATTATTTCAGATTACCATGATAAGGGAATTAATTATCTTCTAATACCGTTATTGGAATAGACAAAGTGCGTTCTTCCAACTGTAAGAAACATGGCATGAGAGATTTAAAAATTTGTAGTTATTAAATAAATAAATAATAAATAAATATCCACTGACATTCACACAGCGCCATCTAGCCCCAAGTTAAGCGTAAAGCTTGTATTATGGGTACAAAACAAAGGATAAACATACTTATATACATATTTTTTGTAAATACATACATATTATACATATAAAACACCCAGACCATTACAAACAGACATGTTCATGCACACAAATGTTTGTACTTCCCGGGGATCGAACCCGTAACCCTTGGTGTTTATTATTTTATTATTTATTATTTATTTAATACATTATCTTATAAACTAACAGACATGGTCCAAAGCGCTTATAAGAGTAGTTATGGCAATCATACAAACAATCAATGAAATTAAATGAAATTAAAATAATTAAGATGTCAACATTAATATTGTTAATAAAGTCGAATAATGTCAAATTTCGTAAATTAAATGTCGTTCGTTGAAAATAAAATAAAAATGAAAAATAAAAGATTAATTACATAAATACAAATACAATGAAATAGAAATAAAGATTAATTCACAAGATACAATGTCAAATAGCTTTTAGGTTACTTTATAATCATTACATTCTATAGCAGACGCATAGCTGACTGCTTTCTGTAGTAAAGTTCTGAGATGGTCGGCGAATAGATCAATACCACAGTCATGAGCGAGCATATCCCCTACGAAAAGTAAGGCACGATTAGTAGGTGCATGGGCGGCATACGTGGTTCGGACGGTAGGCCGTTGCAGGAGGCGCGGTAGTCGACGCGGTGCCACAGTCCCCTCCTCGTCCCAGCCCAGACGTTGGGGTGCCAGCAATTTCACTTTGTCAAGTATGCTAGGACTATCAACTTTATTACGCACAATAGCAATATAGTACGAAAAGAGCTGCAGCACTCTTCTAAGTTTAAGAGTATCTAAGTTTACCATGCCTATGACAAAGGCGGACGGGTATAAAAATGGGTAATATCCATATTTAATTTTATATAACCAGCGCGCGTATTTCCTTTGAACCCTTTCCACCATCAAAGAATACTTGGTTTCATGAGGATCCCAGACGATTGTACCAAACTCAAGTTTACTACGAACGTAGGCATTATACAGCACTGTAGCAACTTTTGTATCATCAAACTGCGATGAGATTCTCATTATAAAACCCAGTGTCTTATTAGAAGCTTTACACACTGTTACCACATGTTTGTGAAAGTCCAACTTTGAGTCGATAATTATACCTAAGTCGCGAATTTCATTTACCTTTTCTATAGGTGTGTCATGGAGCTTATATTTAGTATCCACGGGGTTTCGCTTCCGTGTATATGTAATAGTTTTACACTTCGCACTGTTAAAAGGCAGACGATTTAACCTACTCCACTCGTCAACTGCACAGATATCAGCTTGAAGAGCTTCTGAGTCGTGCATGGCACCAATACCTAAGCTCAATTTAAGGTCGTCTGCAAAGAGAAGACACTTTGAGGACTTAACAGAATCAGGCAAATCGTTGATAAAGATGAGGAAAAGAATTGGCCCTAGGGTACTACCTTGGCTTACACCGGACCTTGTGTAGTATATGTCCGACTCAAACCCATCCACCCTTACGAACTGACACCGGTTTTGTAGGTAGCTGGAGAAAAACTCGAGCAATTTTGGTGCAAACCCCATACACACTAACTTTTGCAGTAAAATATCATTGTCCACGAGATCAAACGCTTTCTTAAAATCGAAGTATGCTGCATCCACCTGTCTGCCAGCATCCATTTCGGCATAAACATAGTCTACGTGAGAAATGAGATTAGAACTAGTCGAACGAGCCTTACGGAAACCGTGCTGAGAGTCATGTAGAGAGTGCTCAATCTGACCATCAATAAGGGAGCTTAATATTATCTCAAAAGTCTTCGGGAAGACCGATAGCACTGCAATCGGTCTAAAGTTTAAAATGTCATTGCCTATCTTAGTATCCTTAGGAATTGGAGTCACTCTTGACAACTTCCAAGCCTTTGGATACACAGAGCTACTTATAGCCAAATTGAAAAGAAACAACAGCGGTTCCGCGAGTGCTGAACTACAATCCTTAGCGAAAAACACAGGAATGCCATCCGGTCCAGTTGAAGATCTCGGCTTAAGTCGTTTTACCGCTAAATTTAAATCCTTTTCATCAATCTGAGCAACTGAGACCCAAGCCGCATCACCAGATGCCTCCACCGCACAAGCAGCCTCTGTTGGACTTAAACGAGGCAGATCAGCAAGGAATACCGAACTAAAATGTTCGGCAAAAGCATCAGCCGCGGCTTGACCCACTACGTCCTCTCCACGATGCAGGTAGGTACCAACAGGCTTTCGATCCTTTCTTTATCCTTAACATAGGTCCAGAAATTAACAGGATCTTCTAAGATATTTTTTTTAGTCAAATTTAAATGCAGCTTATAAGCATTGTCAATTAGATTTGATTAGATTTGATTAGATGTGTTGCAGCCGACCTCTCAACCGCAACACCAAATGGGTCGTCAAATGTAAGTTAAGTAATGTTAAAGAAGTTCTTTCTCAAAAGTACATGTAGTAAAACGTAATGTTTATGCCAATACACTAGGTTCTGCTTCCGCTTCGATTATTTAAGATCTAAGAGCTGATATATCGGAAATAGTAATGCCCTAGGGAAACGTATCGAGTTCCAGATTGAACTGGCTTGCATAATATATGACAAGTTAGTGTGCACTGCAGCATTTGAAACGTGTTCACAAATACAAAACAAGACTCGGAGAAACGTGATGATCAATCATTTACAGTGCTGACAATACTTTTTCTTTCTATTTTATACGAGTAATTTATCATGTCAGCCCTGGGAAGCTTTATATATAGGTGAAATACTCGTAGCTAATTGTACCTGTATCTATTTTTGACGACCCGTTTGGTGTTACGGTTGAGAGGTCGACTGTAACACCAGGGGTTCCAGGTTAGATCCCCGGGCAGTACAAACATTTGTGTGTATGAACGTATCTGTTTGTTTGGTCTGAGTGTTTTCTATGTATAATATGTATGTATTTACAAAAAAAATGTATATAAGTATGTTTATCCGTTGTTTAGTACCCATAATACAGGCTTCCCGCTTAACTTGGGGCTAGATGGCGATGTGTAAATGTCAGTGGATATTTATTTATTTATCTATCCCAAGTAAAAGTCTAGTTATTCATTGGCAACACTTTAACTTCGTGACATTGAAACTTCCATATTATTAGAAGATAATAATTACCCACACATACAACAACACGTATTTGTATGAACCCTATCACCGCTATAGGCGGATATATTTCTCTCTTCAACATATCGCAGTCCACTGCTGCTGAACACAAAAGTGTATAAGACTTCTATATCTATATAGACGACTCAGTACCGAGTGTACCATCTAGTCTTATCTTTCCTTAATAAAGATAAATTAATTAATAAAGAAGTTAACCATATAAATAAATAAATATCCACTTTCATATAGTATGAGGAAAGCGGAGGACCGGGATATCTGGCGCGAAATGGGGGAGACCTATGTCCAGCAGTGGACTGCGATAGGTTGAATAGGTAGGATATAGTATATATTATTAAATCTGTGCTTTCATTCACATAGCGCCATCTAGTCCCAAACCAAACATTTAGCCCGAAATATGGGTACTAAACAACGGATAAACAAACTTAAATACATATTTTTGTAAATACAAACATATTATACATAGAAAACACTCAGACCAATACAAACAGACATGTTCATGCACACACATGTTTGCACTGCCCGGGGATCGAAACCCTTGGTGTAGTAGCCGTCGACTTCTCAAGCATTACACGAAATGGGTCGTCCATTTATATAATAAGTATATAATAACTATGGTTCTAATTAAGATCGAAGCCTCAAACTTAAACTCAAATCATAAATAAAGTTTACCTTCTTTAAAGTCCTGATGATGTTGACGTAGCTAAACGTGATGACAGCCAACGGGACGATCTGACCCATCGCGAACAGAAACATGATGTATGTAAGAGTGTTCATGGACTGCTCGTGCCAATTCACCGAGCAACTGCGAACAAAATTTACCAATTAAATACATTATTTACATTTTGACTACACATGTGCAATAGTAAATAAGTCTAATACGTGTGTTATGCACTTTTGTGTTTCGGGATGAGGGCACTGTAGGTAGTGAAATTACCGGGTATAAGAGACCTAACATCTGTTGTCTCGGGTGACGGGCGCAGTGCGGCATTGATGGAGGATAATAGCTGTCTATCAGTTGTTGGTCTCCTTTAATGCCGCTGTGTCATAGTCAGACGTATCACTTACCATCAGGTGAGCGTCCAGATCATCCTGTACACTTATGACATTAAAAAACGTGTGAGCGTGAATCTTTATTTGTGTTGGTCCGTCGTTATTCGTATTTTGTAATTTTTGTTACAAATAAGCATATAAGTAATAAAATTTAAAATTTAACTGTCCCGGGCTGTAATAAGTAAGAAAAGTATTTTCGCAAGTAAGAAAAGTTTTATTCCAGCACAGACCACGCTGATCGTTAAAAGGTTTAAAGGATGGACCGGAGACTTCGTTAAGGTTGCAAGTAGCCTTCGTTATTGATGTTAACTGCTATGGATTTTTCCGTTCATTACGGAGGAATATAATATTACAATATAAGGGCGTAATAATAAATAAGTGGCATTTAAGATAAGCCTTTTTTATAAATAAAGCCATAATTATTTAGGGTTTCGAAGTGCAAAGACAATTTGTATAAAGATAACTTGTTTACAAAAATCCCGTACTCTAACTGGGGGCACTACCGTGCCCCCGCCAAGACGAGCCAAGATTTTTTTCGAAGAGTTTCATCGTTCATTTTTCGTTTATTTATGTCATAGAGTTGTTTTCCGATATACCAAGTACTTCATAATGTCAAGGTCATGTCAATGATAGCCTAATTAATCTGAAAAAAATAGTATGTCACCCTTTACGGATAGGATCGTGCTCCTCGGTGATGATGATGATATTGAGTTCACACAATATTTAATTTAATTGTATATTAATTTTAAAATTACTCAAATAGCAATACTTTAAGGAAGCGAATACCATGAATCAAATATATCTTGATGGCTTATCTGTGTTTCCCTTTAATAAATGACGACTTTAACCTTCAACCCAAAACCATCAAATCACCGATAAATAACATACACAATTCATTGTCAGATAAATTGGTTAAAATCACCCAAAGGCATAATTGTGATAAATCGAATTGCATTATTATATACTGTTAGTCGTAAATATTTATATTACGACTAACATTATAACAAATCAAAGATCGGGACACTGTTAAATGTAATAATGACATTTAACAGTGTCCCCATCTTTGATTTGTAGACAAAGTTAATAGTTAGTCTTTAAGATTCCGGTTAGTATCAACTTCTCGTATATTTTTTAAAAATGACTGTATTTATTAAATTTAGTTGTCAAATGGCTTATGCTTGTATTATATTGTATTATTAAAAGCCCGAATACCCGTGACCATTCAGTATAATTATATCAATGGTAAGCTCACGTGTGCACAATTTGCCCGTGAGTTTACTGCAAAGATCGGCTACATTAGCCATCTTCAAGTGCATGTGCGCCGTACTGTTTAGGAGTCGAAGTGGTCGCCATGACCGAAAACGGTCGGATCATTCATTCATATATGTATGAATGTAATAGTTTCAATATAACATTTATTCAACCGAAAGTGGTGCAGTGGCGCCGCCTTTATGAATACTTTTGTTGATTATTTAGTACAGTTATAATGTTGACTTCCGATTAAAGACTATAAAAACTGATTGTTAGCATGCAGTTGATAGTTTCTCTTGTAAAGTGTGAAAGTAGAAACATCTTTTGTGGAAACTGTTTTTATGCACACTAACAATACAATAAATTAAAATGTTATAGTATATACGTGTACATTTAAGGTACCATTTGATGTTCTGCGTAGTTTCGTTCTAAGGGGAAAGTTAGGAAGCGTAATCTTGTAATGTAATGTCAAACAACTACAACTTTACCATAAGCGTACCTTGTAAATCTAAAGATGTTAAGCAATATACAACCTTATAAATGAAAAATTATTTCAATTCTTTTGAATATTTATAGTTTACCACTGGGCATGGTATCTTGGTAGGTAGTAGTATATTATGTCATAAAGTCCGTCTTCTGTCTTTAACCAATCAGAAGCCTGATATACATAGGTCGATCTCACTTTGCGCCATACATCAAGTTTCTCTGCTTTCCCAACCTCCACCAGCAGTCTTTAGCAAGAATTATTGCTCTGCCACGCGTCATCCCAAAGTTCGTCATATCGTCGGAGGTTGCTAAGACGCAGACTCGTATATAATTACTATGTCCATTACTAGGCTTAAGAGATCAATTAATAGGCTCAAAGATCTATCTCTTCCTTCATCTCGCAACAAACTAATTCTCGTGAAGTATTTATTTATTTATTTTATTACTTTATTGTACACCAAAACAACAAAAAGGAAGTATGAACACAATATTTTTATTTATTTTCCGTCCCTTGAAATGTTAGTTAACTCATCTTTACAAATTGGCCAATCGACTCGCCCTTAATGGTTACCGTAACAAGTAACATAAAATAAAATTATTATTATTTACTTACAAAATTACAGATTTATGATTAGAAAATTGTTTGTAAGTTTTTAAAGTAATATAGATCATCAATAAAACATCCCAAATTTGTTTTAAGTTTCTTATGAAAGCTATAAGGCTTTCATAAGAAACTTAAAACAACGATTGATAGAATACATAAACTTACAGATTCAACAGCATGGTGCATAAAGTTTCGGAATAAATAGGTTGTGACATACAGACAGACATGACGAATCTAGAGGGGTTTCATTTGGTGCCATCTGGTTACAGAAACGAAAAAGTATATAGGTTGTTCCCTATTCAACCTATCGCAGTCCACTGTTAGACACAGGTCGCCCCCATTTTGCGCCAGATACCCCGGTCCTCCACTTTTCTTATCCATAGGTTTGTTTATTGCTGCTAAATTGGTAATATATGCAAATAAAACAAAATAACAGAGAGTCGTTAAATACGCAAAGCCTCAAAGACCGTTGAATAGAACGTTCTACAAACGAATTAGGCTTTTAGATCAATCGTTTATGTAAAAATACTGCCAGCCTTGTATGCTTTAATCCTATTAACAGCTCAAAAGAACCACAACGAAGTAATAATCGTGGACGTTGTGAAGCGCAAAGCCCTTACTTATTGAATAAAGTCATTTATACTATGTAGGTGGTAGACTCGGTACTGAGTCGTCTAGGTAGGTACCACCGCAGGGCCAGATATCGTTCCGTGAAATAGAAGTGTTTTGCACTACTGTGTTTCGGGATGGGGGCACTGTATATAGTAAAATTACCGAGTATATTAGATTTAACATCTTTTGTCTCGGGTGTCGGACGCAGTGCGGCATTGGTGGAGAATAATAACTGTTTATCAGTAGTTGGTATCCTCAATTAATACAGCTCTGTCATAATGAGGCGTATCACTTACCATCAGGTGAGCGTCCCGACTGTCCTGTACATGTAACTTAAAAAATATTAATACATGTACTGTCATGTATGTTACTTTCATATTTATCTAAGCCCATGAACCTAAGTCTAGCCCGTAGCTGTGGACTGCGAAAATGTATGAGAAGAAATATTCTTGGAATGAATAATATCCACTGACACTCACGGACGCCAAACAAAATGATAAACAATTAAACATACTTTTTTTTGTAAATATATACATATTACACATAGAAAACACCCAGATCTTCATGCACATAAATGTTTATACTGCCGGGGATCGAATCCGGATTCGTGTGTGTAAGAACCGAAGTCTCAACCAATTGCAGCCCATGGGTCGTCAAAATATTTTACCTAATAAAAATAAACGTCAACGTTGGTAACCAAATCTTATCTTTCTTTTTTTTATCTTTTAATGTATAGGACGGTCGCCTGAGGGTAAGTGATACGCCTGACCATGACAGAGCGGCATTGAAGGAGACAAACAACTGATGGACAGTTATTATTCTCTGTCATTGCCGCACTGCGCCCGACACCAGAGACACAGATGTTAGGTCTCTTATACCCGGTAATTTCACCAGCTCCAGTGCCCTCATCCCGAAACACAAAAGTGTTTGACACTCCTGTTTCACGGGACGATATCTGGCACTGCGGTGGTACCTACCTAGACGACTCAGTATCACTCTACCATCTAGTCTCATCTTTCCTTAATATAGAAAAATGAATAGATAAATAAAGAATCGGTTAATTAAATAGCATACCGTACCTGATATTGGCAGCTTCATTCACGTAATTCCCCCAGCCCATAAGTGGCGGCGTGGTGAGGGCCAGGGAAAATGCCCATATGAACACGATCGACATCACTGCTCCCTTAGAGCTGAGGTGTCTTGAGCTAAGCGGCCTGGTGACCATCATGTACCGCTCGAAGGAGATCACCGTCAGCGTTGTTATTGAGGTTATGCTAGAAGAAATTATAAGTTAGCATGGATCAGATCATGTATTAGTCAGCATAGCCGAATGTAAGGTGACCGATAAGATTTAGTTATTATTAAACCTCATTATAGATGGTTGTCGTAATTAGACTGATTTATTGAATATGAAATTTATAAATTTTGGTTTATTTAATTAAACTAACAATATAAAAACACTATAACACTAACAACAAACTTAAGACCTTAAAAATAAAATACTATAACTAAATAAAATAATTAAAAGAACTCCCCTTAGGTAAAGTTTCGAAGATACTGGCAGCGTTACCCCCTTTGAATCGCTAAACTAATTCTTTGACCGAGGTCGACTAATCGTTTGGAAATTTCTTTAAAAAGCCTGATATATAAGCCCCACGGATCATTATTGTTTGTATTGTTATACCTTGTTATTATTGTAGCTATTTTTTTCCCCAAACACATACCAGGTATTAAACTTGTTTGTGTACAAATTTTAAAATATATAGCACATTTATAATCCTACATTAACAAATATAATTTTTATGTTCACTTAAATTTAATGGAATAAACAAATTTTTTAAGTAAAAAATATAAAAGTAAATAACTTTTTTTAACTAAGCTCAAGTGCTACTCCATTTTTTTAAAGGTGTTTTTAGCATATATTTTAATCTATCCCTTGTTAAGGGATCACAATGGACATTAAAATGTAAGCACTTTTATTACAACGCCATCTTAACTCTCGAGAGAATTCAAAAGTAAATGTAGTCATTTTTATACAATTCGAATACTTTCACAATTATTCTTGAGGCAAAACTACGAAATAGCTCTTTTTTATTATGAAGATACCTATATACAAAGTGTCGTCTACCATTACAATAAATTTAATTTCAGATGTATGTACTATAATTTCGAAAATTCTAAAAGTCATTGGTGCGTGGCAGGATTTCATCCTGTACTCTCCAGTTCGGAAAGCCACAGTCCACACCAATGGGCCCGCTCTATAAATGCATGAAGTAAGAAAATGGATTTTTTGATGTTACAAACAGACACTCCAACTAAATGTATATTAAATAGATATGTAAAGTTTTTCTCAGTAAGTGAATTCTTTGTACATTCTTTACGAGAAATAAATAGAGAACTAACCTTAACTATCGATAGTTAGACTTAGGATTCGATTAGTTAACACTGCAAATAGGCGTTCGAAATGCCGGCCATCTTTCAATCCTTGATGTTCTATTGTCCGATCTGGATTTGTATTAGCATTTTAAGCGAATTCAAAGTTTGAATATAGAGGTAAATATATAAGAAGCTCAGTTCATTTCCGGCGGGCACGTGCGGCGCATTACGTATGCATCGACAAACGATCTATCGCTCCCTTATACAATCATAGTACCTACTTTCAAAGCTAGAATTGCACTTCTAAGTTACATTTATTGACTTACTGATTTATGCAAACATTGTTTATTGAATTCACATTGTGCGCCTACGACACTTAGGTATTTTCGTGTGTTTCGCAACAAATTTTGTCTTGCAATCAAATTATAAATCCAAGAGTGATTGTCATGTATAAAAGTAATAAATGATAGGGAATTATCATAATCTTATTATGAAAGATCTGGTACATTGTGAATAAAGCGCCATACTACTTTGTGCTGCCAGTTTATATTTTGAACTGATTTCCGTCAAACGTATTTTAAAACTCTCCAATTTACTTTTCATCGGTTCATCTGTTCCGAAGCTACAATGCTACAAACAGACATTAAGACACGTCTTACTAAAAACAATCCGTCGTGTTCACGTCGCGGGTTCCAAAAAACTTTAATCAAAGGACTGAACCTGAAAACACTTTATATTTTCCAAAGGACAATATACGTTACGACTACGAAACGGCTGATTAAATATACCCCTTTTTTTAGATAAGAGTACATAATGAACTTAAAATATCCATGCTTATATATGTATACAGAAAGTGTTTCCCAATGGTCTCTGTCTCCATTTTCAGAATATGCAATGAATTTAAAATGAGCAAAGGTACAAGAACGACATTACAAAGACGTTTTTGAAATATATTATTCAATAACTCTAATAGAAAAAACTCGCCAGAATCTCTCAAAACGTTCCGGAAACTTTGCAAGGGAAAGGGACGCATTCTTAAAGCTGGCATCGGCATCCGTATTACATAGAACCGTATATATTACCGCATATAATATAATCTGTGGTAAAAGGACAGTGTCCTTCTAAAGGATGTTTAAAGGGGTATTTGGTATGCTTGGATTTAATATATTAAAAAGGCTCACACCCGCGAAAAGGGGTTTCAGTTTGTATTATTTGCAAAAAGATAAAACGCCATAACTTGTATTTTATTTTTTATCTGTACGTGTATAGAAAACGATAAATTGAGCAATTATTTTTCGTTGATTTTATTAACGTCCAAATAATATGTGCTCGTTTAAATGAAAATTTTTCTTTCAATTAGTGTATAATAATAAAGGTTCAAGAGTGGTTATGTCATCATAACGCTCAGGACGCTCACCAAATGGTAAATGATACGCCTGACCATTACAAAGTGGCGTTAAAGGAGACCAACAACTGATAAACAGTTATTATACTCCGACTCCTTCAGTGCCGCACTGAGCCCGTTAACCGAGACAATAGATGCTAGGTCCCTTATACCCAGTAATTTTACTAGCTGCAGTGTCGTCATTCCGAAACACAAAAGTGCATAACACTCCTGTTCCACGGTACAATATCTGGCACTGCGGTGGTATCTACCTAGACGACTTAGTATCGAGTTTACCACCTAGTAGTGTTTATGAATAACTAAATGCTGTTATGTAGTACAAAGAGACTTAAATATTATTTATATTACACAATCATATTTTAGGAGATTTAAGTATTTCAAGATTAAAATATAATAAAAGATTTCACAAACTTTATATGTATGACAAATTTTATTATGTTTATTCTAAAATTTTGTTTATTTGTGTTCAGATTTTATAGGTATCGATTTTATATTTAATTTTTTGACATGTCTGT
The DNA here is from genome assembly GCA_019425675.1 of Leucinodes orbonalis. Lineage (NCBI taxonomy): Eukaryota > Metazoa > Arthropoda > Insecta > Lepidoptera > Crambidae > Leucinodes > Leucinodes orbonalis. The sequence continues at coordinate 62,712 of PQWD01004388.1, forward strand.
TTAACTATTAGTGAAAATTTTATTGATTTATGTAATTGTTAATATGTATTGTCCTGTTAATGTTTGATGATATTGTTTGTTTCCCAAATATATATAAATAAATTAATAAAATAAACTTGAAAAGGTTGTATTTGTCATATTGGTTGTGAGCTTCGTTGTAACATTTTCGTAAATGTCAAATAGTTTTTACTTTAAAAGATACACAGATAAAGAAACGCTAAAAAAAGCAGCTTTTATTTAAGTGTTTGCCGTTGAATTCATGCAAACTCGAATTTGAAGCAGAAATAATAAAGTAGTTACTTTGGGTCAATTTCATTTAAATCGCATTCGACATGAGTTTTCAAAGCACCGACTTTAAAATAACAAAACAGTTAATAATTGCAGTTTAATTAAATCTAAATACGTTTCAGACATTGAATTATAATATACGTGTTCAAGTGGAACTTCCACACATGTAAATAGTGGATTTGCCATGAATACCATGTTAAGTGTGTTTACAATGAATTTTGCTTCACAATGGAATAAAAGACTCGCAGGAGGTCGCGAACCCACTTAAATAATATCTAAATAAAGCTCCTAGCGTCGGCAACGTATACAACACTTCTTCAATTTTTATAACAATAAAACCTTTCTTCTAATCTAAGAAAAATGTCTACTATTTATCTTGATAAAATTAATTTAAATATCGAGTTGTTCTGAGTATTTTACCATTTTAATACATTTTTTTTGATTGAAAAAATTGCGAGTCTGAAACGTTTCGCCCACAATCTCTTTTGGCGAAACGAAGACGAGTGAAACGAAGCGCAAGGGCACTACCAACCTTTTCTCGAAGTTTTTCGTCGTATTTTTGATCTCTCATAGAATTGGTTTCCGATGTACCAGATAGTTCATATTCTCAGGATATGATGTCTATAATAAATTTATAAAATATACAAAGTCTCAATTGAATAGCTCTAAATCTTTTATTGATTTTTAAGATTTTATTAATACCTAAAATATGCCAACTCGTCACTAACACACACTGATGATCATCGAAATGTTTGGCTACTTCCTGAAGTGCTAGAAAACTGCAATTTGTTATGTAATCTTAATTAGGTATATAATTATAACCAACAAAAATCTCATAAAATTATGATTTTCGCCCCCCATCAGACAGTATTATCTGTTTGTGTTTAAATTCTAAATAACTCTTCTTAAGTATTATTTTGTGGGAATGTCGCTTCGCTTAATAAGAATAGAAACGTCTGAAGATATAATTACCATTGCAGGCAAATGCCGTCTTCATTAAAGTTTTGGCTAAGTTTCAAAGAAATTCGTTCCTAATTAAGACTGAAATATCTTATATTAAAACAATGCACAGAACGTAGCAATTTTCTTAGAAATAACGTTGTGATTTCAAAAAGAAGCTTATATTCAATAACTTCTTGATTTATATACATAACTGCCACCTGGGGAAGACCAATTATGAGCTGAAGATATCGCTCGTTATATAACTTCAAAAAAAAATGATAAACTCAAGAAGTCAAAGTTAAAATAAAAATCCATGTAGTTATTGAATTTATACTCTTAAAATCAGTTTGTTGGCCAACGTAAAAAGATGTAAACTTAAAAACACAAAGTTATAAAATTGCCACGAAAATATGTGCGCAAAAGTAAATATATCCGGATGACAACAATCTTTTACAATAACGAAAATTTCCATCGCTAAAAAAAAATTGATTTCAAAAGCACAATTTTTAAATTAGGAGCAGGTCATATGCCTTTTTCTTCGCAAGACGTTATTTCTTCTTTTTGCAAAATTAAATTATCTTACTACTATCCTTTTTGTCAAGTATGGGTCTTTTTTATGTTACAAAGTAATGGACAAAACAGGATGGACAAATAAATTTATAATTTTCTTTACCCATACGTTTTTTCTTTATGATTCAAGACCGCAACCAATGTCAACTCGCATTAATTTACACGGGTCTGAGTTTCAGGGTAATAGGGTCCTTCTTTCAGTGTTTGAGACCTATAATACGCCGTTCATCATTCATCATCAGCTCATTAAACGTCCCCACCGAGGGGGGCTCGAGCCTACCCGTATAGGGTGATCAGGCCTTAGTCGTCCACGCGGGCCCAGTGCGGATTGGACGACTTCACACACAACCTTCGAATCTCTTCGCAGGCGTGCATGAAGGTTTCCTCACGATGTTTTCCTTCACCGTAAGAGCGTCGGATAACGTACATATATTTTCGAAAATTCGAAAATACATTGGTACGTGTCGGGATTTGAACCTCAGCCCTCCCGATAGGAAGGCGACAGTCCACACCACTGAGCCACCGACGCTCCTTTACTACTTACGACGATTAGTACTTTTTATGAACGCCGTTCATAAAAAGTACTAATTCATGTTGGCGAATCAGAACCATATTAATATTACAATTTTCCAAATAAAACGACAGCTCCGATAACTGTGTAGAAATATTTAAAGAAACGAGTTTCAATCGTATCACATTTATTTATTTATAACTTTAGATAAGGGAGTAAATGATTATACTGATCACCTGACGATTAATGACACGATTTACCAAACCAATGGGAATTTTAATGCGTTGCTAGCCTCTCTTCAACCTACCGCAGTCCACAGTTGGACAAAAGTATCCTCATTCTGACTAAGATTTCCACGGAGAAGCGGTACCACGTTGAGGATTCGAGCAATTCTATTAAAGGGAAATACGAACTTTTTTCGATAAAAAACCTGACCTAAAGTTAATATTTAATTTAAATAAATCAGATTTAGACCCTTGAATAACTTAACCTTTCCAGCTCTTCATGTACTGAGCTGTCTGACACGCCAGGCGATAAGGCTGGAATCGCATATTTTATGTATATTTTAGTACCTAAGCCTTATACGTCATATAAGTTAACTATCCTCTTTTGCTAGTGCTCTGGGCTTTTAGTTTAAATATATAAAACTATAGGTAATGGGTCTATAACCCATTGAGACCACACGTATTAAAACTTTTAATGGATAACAAGCCATTGCAGGATAAATCACCTTATTTAGTCACTTGAAGAAATGGAGACAGTCATTTCAAACATACATTTGAATAATTAACCCCTATTTAGAAATATAATTATCAATTAAAACTGAGTTATTACTTTCTAAATGTTCTTTATCTATGTTCTTTAATACACAGGGTGTTTGGCGCAAGTACCGACAGGTTTTTTTTGCTAAATTCAAAATTATTTTCTTTTGCAATTAATTTAGAAGCCACTTGTTATATATTCCCAAAGACTGCAGAGTTTGAAAGGTCCTAATTTATATTCCCGATATGAAGCATATGAGTAAACATTTATTTAGAATAAGAATACATTCTAATGTATTCTCTAGAATACAAGGACATGTCATCTTACGGTAGTGTAACAACAAATAAAAAGTAGTGACGATTTAAACGCTTGAATTTGGGTATTTAAGGAAAATATTAAAAACATTCATGTCTGAACTACCGTGAAACTTAAGACCGGGGAAAAAGTAGCGTAAGACCCTCTGTCAAAATCCTGTAGGTCTATGCGCCAAACAACCAGTAGGTATATTGAATATTACTGAAGCCTACTACCATGGAAATCATTTCACAACATTTCAATGTTAGGGTAAACTTGTTCTTTAAAAGTAAGGAGGTACCGAATTTTAATTTATGATTTTTTTGTGGCTTTATTTTGTAAACAATAGCATTTTTTTTCCAAAGGTCTATATCCCTGGTAATTATTTAAGGACAGCATTGATCGGCTTTCAATTTGTCTTCAAAAATGTTTGGCAAACACAATCAGTCAGTGCCATGAATTTCATTTAAGTAATTATTACAAAATAAATCTGTGAACACTAGGTATGTCCTCAAATCAAAGGACCCCTATCCTTTGGTTAACAAAACATATAGCGGAACCTGATTATAATATGCACAATATATGCATATACGTAATATAGCATTAATTATGTCCGTGACATTTACGTATAAAATAATTAAGCTTAGGTACCGTAAGGCAAACGCAATTAATTCAAAACAATAAATATTGTTTCAATGAATATGAACTGTTACGCAACCAACCTCTCTCAAGCCTATCAGAAACACTACTGTTATATAAAATATCGATTAAGGCTACAGAAATATTATTAACTACTATTAAATTATTCTTTAAGTTTAAACAACATTTATTGATAGATTAAATCTTAGTGTTACAATATGACTGTTTCCCGCGTACAATGCTAATGTCAAGAGAGCGATATTAGTGACGTAACATCACTCTTCAATTGACTAGGGATGGGTAGCGTTGGTCGTTTCTTTCCGTCTAACACTACTTATATCGAAAGCTTTGCTTTAAAAGTTAAGTGTTAATTTTGCCAATCTTTCTCATTTACATATGTGGTGTAAGTAGATGAGATGTAGGCTTTTACACCAAGGGATTCCCGGGCACTTCGAACATGTGTGTGCATAAACATGTCTGTTTGTATTGGGTTGGGTGTTTTCTATGTATAATATGTTTGCTTTTACAAAAACAAATTACGTAAGTATATTATCCGTTTTTTTAGTAGCCATATTACTGGCTAAAAGATTAGTTTGGCAAAATGTGAGCTGTGGGAATGACAGTGGATATTTATCTATTGCCTACAAATAGCTTTTACTTGAAAATTTTTCTTCAGTTTCATCATCAGCCTATAACGTACCACGGTTTTTTTATATTACAGAGTGTACAGGAAGGTCAGGAGACTCACCTGATGGTAAGTGATAGGTACGCCTAACCATGACAGAGTGGCATTGAAGAGTAATTAGCAACTGATAGACAGTTGTTTCTTCTCCATCAATGCCGCCCGCCCTTATACCCGATAATTTGACTAGCACATTTATTTTACGGTATGGACCAGCCATTCCATGGACAGCACGGCTATGTGGTGTTCTTTCACTAGTAGGTATTTTCCATATTTTTCAGAGGTTTTGCAGATAAATCGCAATTAATATTATCGATATGAAAGTTTATCAGTCTGTCGGTTACTTTACCGTAGCAACTTGCATATACATACCTAAATAAGGAAAATTTAAAGTAAAGAGATTATAATCTGTTTGGAAAGTTATAATTTTCGGCAATAAAGCTTCTTAATCCTTAACTTTATTATTATTTGGGGAAGTAAGAGCTCGCACATTCATAAAATGCTTCATATGAATCAAACCACCTACTCTAATGGGCACATTCTTATAAATGTGCGTGTGTGTAAGTTTGCTATGTCGTATCACGTCAACTGTTGTTCTTTTATTTAAACTAAATTATTTATCCTTCGCTAGCAAACATTTAAACTCTAAATAAACTGCCACGATTTGGAAAAACTTTGTGTCAGGAAATGTATTATTAATCCGAAACGCGGCAAGAGCAAGTCGTTACATTGAAGTGAAAAGCATAAATTCATAAAATTACTTACAATGTTGGATGACATTTGATAACAAAGTTGCCAACTCTTACCAAACTGCATAATATTAGTAAAGCAAAAGACAATGTCACCAGCTTCAGCTTGAGCACAAAGTTATATTGTCGGATTCATGTACCGTTTTGCATGTGACCTAATTCTCCACATTGAATTAAAGTCACAGCTGCTTGTAATTGGTCACGGTATTTAGTAAGCACATATATTATTTATACAATGTGAAGGAAAACATCGTGAGGAAATCACGCCTACGAAGAGATTCAAAGGTTGTGCGTGAAGTCATCAGCATTGGGACCGCGTGGATGACTAAGGCATATACAGTATACACCCTTTACGCGTAGGCTCGTGCCCCTCGGTGGGGATGTATACTGATCTGACGATGATCACCCATTAATCATGCTCTGTTAGAAGGCATGCGCCCTGCAATGGAACATACCATTGGTTTGATGTTTTTTATTTATTTATGTAGTATGAAACTATTAGTTCCTTTTAGTAGAGCTGATTGCTTAGTTTATAACTTGATGGTGCAGTGTGTATAATATATCTGAGGTATTTTTATTTATTATTCATACTATTAAAATAGTGCCTTTTAAACAAATTTATCGATACAACCGAAACATTATTTTAACGATATTGGCAGAGGGCCATAACTGCTTTACTGCTTAAATCGAGTTATAACATCTGATCATAGGGAAATTTGTGAAAATGTTCTGTTATTATAACTAACTGTAATGGCTCAGCGACCCAAAGTCAGTCTTGGCCTCTGAAACAGATACTCCAACCAGTCTCTATCCTGCGCAAACTCTGCCCAGTTTACAACCCTGAGCTCACGCAGGTCAGCCACCACCATTTCCCTCCAGCGATATCTGGGACGACCGACTGGGCGCTATCCACTCTGTCGTCCAAGATATGCTCGCAATACTCCCCCATTCTGACCAACTGGCCGAGCCATCGGAGGCGGTGGCTTTGTGTTATTATACCAGATTGTATATATATCAAAAGTACACTATGTCATTGGTTAACAATCAAATTTTATGTAGTGTTTTTGCTGAGACTTTCTGATGGTAGAAATGTACCATCAGGTCTTCAGCTAGGTTGACTTACAGACTTAAAGCCACCTAAATTCGTATCGAGTCTATCTAACTATCCCAAGGTTGCCAACCTTGGGATAGTAAAGCTGTAATTTATTTATTTCAAGCACATTCTGTACTGAGGTTGCCAAGAAATTGGGTCGACTTGTTAGTCTAATGAGTTGCAAACTACCTGCAAGCTAACACCGGTCTGGAATCTTGTGCAGTGTTGCTGATTTATTTGTTTTAGTGCTCCACTAACCTCTTAGATAAAGCTACCGTCGTGGAGGTGATGCGAATATTTAGAAAGAAAGAAATATTTTAGAATTTTTTAGTTACGGAAATAAAGTAACGAAACAACCAAGCCATACATATTTACTGATATGTAATTTGTTGAAGTAAATATCAGTATAGAGCATCGGTGGCTCAACAGTGTGGACTGTTGCCTTCCTACCGGGAGAACGCAGGTTCAAATCCCACCGCGTACCAAAGTGTTTTCGAAGTCTCGAAATTATATGTACGAACCTAAAATTGGGATTGTTACGCAAACAATGTCATTTAAACAAAAAAAAAATTCGAGCGAACCTATTGAAGGTAAAAAGAGAATTATTTTAAGAATCAAAACAAACCAATCTGCTGTAAAAATATTAGATATAATCCGAGGAAAAATTGATCCATAGATTTCCATGGAAGTGGAGTTAATTAAAAAGTTCCGACATCAATTTTTCTCGGTCGTGGACAATAGACCATTCATAGTCATTTGCAGATCACAGCGGAATATTACAAATCACTGGCTGTTCAAATCGATAAGGAATATCAAACTTATTATTTAGAAGTATTTTCGATGCCATTAGTTAATAGTGATTGACGGGCATTTTCATATATTTATAGGATAAGTTGGGTTGTTTATACCTGTGCTCTGAAAAAGGGATGGTTTCAGTTACTTATATTGTGAATATATGTATAAGCATTTAACTAATGACACGTTATTTTATCTCCACTAAATAAATTTATAAAATACAAATAATTGAAATTTATAATAACACTAAAACAATGATTTGTTGTTGTGTGAAAAGTGTTGATTGAAACCACTACATTACATTTTGTAAGTTCGGTCTATCTCCGGTTTACATACATTCCTTAAGAATAAACAAAAAACAAAGAAAGAAAGAATAACAAAATTATAAAAAAAAGGAATATTCAAATTAGAAACAAATTTTCCGACCAAAAATACGTTAAACAGACAGTGTCGGTCGTTTTTTTATTTTCACGTCAGTTTCGTGCGAGGCCTGTCATTGCAATGTGCTGGGAAATATGCACGCCACGAGCATCATAATTTAAAATGCAAACTGATTGTTAACTAGGTGATACGAAAGCGAAAAAACTTTTTCACGCGCGACTCTGTGTTTCCAGCTCACCTACAATAATAAAGCAGGCCAGCCGCAATTTTAATCTTGCATACGACCGACGTAATGGGATCAAGGTTCTGTTCCAGAACCAAATTTAGTTTTAGAACTGCACATGAATGAGCAGCCAAAAACTAATTTTCATTACTTCCCACGTATCTAAAATACTTTTTCTAATCCAGTAGGCATAGTCAAAAGAAACAATTAACATAAATTTGACCGACATACTTTTGTTAAAGTCACAAAACAATCGTCAGCATTTGACGTGTAACTTAAAGATTACAAGTATCACAAAATAATAAGGTCAAAGATAGTTTGTTGTTCCTTTCAAAGCAAGGGATAAAAATTACCTGGTATAAGAGACCTAACATCTGTTGTCTCGAGCGACGGGTGCAGGGCAGTATTGGCGGAAATTAATGCCTACCACTGTTATTATTTTCCTTCAACATTGCGCTGTCATGTTCAGTTCACTTACCACTGGGTAAGCACTGATCGTCCCGTTCACTTATGACATAAAAATGTTAACGTTGTTACTTTTTCATACAGTCTAAGGACAGTTGAAGCTCTGGTCACCACCAATACGTTCGGTTAAATGGTTCGTTACTATTCCACTTCTTGACTATCTATGTTTATGTTTATACTTCATTTTCAACCAATTGATATAAGCTGATGTTAGAATAGGCGCGGTGCTGTGGACCGCAGCTTGGGAAAGGCTGGAGGTAAGCGGAAAAGCGGAAAGATTTAAGTTATAAATACAATTTATAAGGTACTGATGAGAAAACATATTTCGCCTTATTTTAGATCAAGGTGTGTTGTAGGCGACAATTGCCACTTAACACCAAGTGGACCCGACTTCCTCGGCCTGGATTTCAGGCATTTATCATAAAAAAACTTTTATATACAATAAATTTGGTTTACCTAGCAAGTTCATTTACTTATATACATACATATGTACATAATTCATTTGTTGGTTGATTTGATTCCCCATTGAAATTTAATTATAACTAAGTAATAGTGTCCCAGTGTGAAATTTGCAACTCCAACACATTTGTGTAATGTGCTCATAAAATTATGATGTCGCATAAACGTAACAGAATAACCGGTGTTTTTTTTTTTTTTTTTTTATATAACATAGGGAGGCAAACGAGCATGCGGTTCACCTGATGGAAAGTGTCACCGCCGCCCATGGACATTTGCAACAGCTGAGGTCGCAGGATGCCTGCCGGCCCTTTATATAAGAAAACGCTCTCTTTTTGAAAAGATGCCAGGTCATATCTTCCGGAAACGTTCCGATGCAACTGATTCCACAAATTAATCGTACGCGCAGAAAATGTCTATCAAAACGAACTGTAGAAGATCTCCAAGTATCCAGATGTTGTGGTGAAATCTGGAATTCTGCCTCGAAGTACGTGAGTGGAATGCAGCCGCAGGAACAAGCCCAAATAACTCGTCAAGAACACTCCCATGATATATGCGTAAGGATACAGAGCGAAGCCACATCTCTTCGCAAACCAAAGATCAAGCCGATCGGAAAATCCTGATCATTGATAATTCTAGCCGCTCTTCTCTGAATGCGGTCAAGTGGAAGAAGCTGGTACTGGGGTGCCCCCGCCCACAGGTGAGAGCAATATTCCATGTGCGGCCGAACCTGCGACTTGTAAAGTTGCAAGCGATGGTCCGGCACGAAATACCGCCTCGACCTGTTAAGCACACCGAGCTTCTTTGAGGCCAACTTGGCTTTACTCTCCAAATGACCGCGAAACTGAACACTGCTAGAAATATCAACACCAAGAATTCCGATACTAGCTGAGGGACTAAGGGGAGTGTTTAAAAATTTGGGTGAGACTGCAAAGGGTGTCTTTTTTGCGGTGAAAGCACAGACTTGTGTCTTTTTGGGGTTAAACTGCACTAGATTGTCTTGACCCCAATCGGAGACTTGATTAAGAGAAGTCTCGACCTCAGACACAATTCTGTTTCGACACTCTTCGACGCTTTCCCTAGAAGAACTGGCACGGCCGGTATATAAGGCATCTCCCGTACTGTCATCCGCATAGCAATGAATACCGTTAATTTGCAGCATATCATTGATATGCAGAAGAAATAGCGTTGGAGATAGCACACAGCCTTGTGGGACGCCAGCGTTTATAGGTTTGGAGTCAGAACATGCACCGTCGACAACGACTTTAATACTCCGATCTGTTAAAAAGCTTGTGACCCAAACGCACAATTTTCCAGGAACCCCATAAGATGGGAGCTTAGCTACAAGTGCTTTATGCCAAACCCTATCGAAAGCCTTCGCTACGTCCAAGCTTACCGCGAGAGCCTCACCTTTGCTCTCCAATGCCATAGCCCATCTATGAGTCAAATATACCAGAAGATCACCGGCTGAGCGACCCTTCCGGAATCCGTACTGGCGATCGCTAATAAGCTGCCGATCCTCAAGGTACCGAAGAAGCTGACGATTGATGATAGATTCCATGACTTTGGAGAGCAAAGAAAAAAAAAAAAAAAAAAAGAAAGTGTTCTGGCTAAATGGTAGTACGTGCAGAGCAATTACTGGATACGTAGTGTAATTTCACTTTGATGAAATACTAACACGTTACATGTTAAGTCTAAGTTCATGTAACACTAGCTCTGCCTCGCGGTATGACTAGCGGTGTAAGATATTCTCCCGCAAGAAAACATAACCTAAAAGCACTTCTTTACGCGCGCAGTTCACCATACGTGCGGCTGCTATGCCGAACCTTTGTATTTTGGAAAATAACATTATTTTCTTATTATAAGTATTTTTTGTAAATAAAAGTAGCCTTAGTTACTCCTTATTACATGACTTGCCAAAAAAATACCATAAATATTTGTCCAGCCATTTCAGAGACTATCCGAAACAAAGGGACAGACAAAAAAATAAATAAATGTTAATTTGGTGCTACAAACACTCTCTAATTTTATTTATATGTATAAATAAATAGTTATATTATTTGATTATACTTACAAGGCTAATGGGAAGTTTAATCTACGTACAAACGTCTGTATCCTATATTTAATTGGCATTAAGGTGTCGTTTACAGATTTAATTCTTAAATCTGTGGTATCCCTCGAAATTCTTGTTATTACCGATGTAAGGTTTGAGTTTGGTGTATCGCAAAATCCCTTAATAATACATTTTTTGTGAATTATCGAATACCTTCTTTAATTCTTTGTTCCTTTTTATTCTTAGCGTGTCTTGACATTATATTTCGAATATTTTGTTTAGCTAACATTAAAAAAACAATTACCTTTCACTGGGGCCTGCGCCTCTATCAAAGATTATATCATTTTTAATATTTCATTTCGCCTTTTATTACATTAGCGTGCCATATTGAAACTTGTACCTCCAGCACAAAGCGAAAAAAGCAATATTTATATTGTCTATTGTTGTAAGTTTCCGTTATTGTCCTTTTCTTTATTATTCTGATATAGAAGTCTTTTTCTTTATTAGGTGGTATTAGAAGTCTTGTTATTTTACAAATAGACCCTCTACCTACAATAGGACAGTTTGCTTACTTGGTCACTAAATAGATAAATGTAATGCATTTACTATGCAGTGATTGTATGCTTTAAAAAAGTGAATTTCTGGAAATTGGGAGACCAACAAGTTATTTTCAATTATTATTAAGGACCTACAAAAGGACATTTGGCTTACTTGGTTACTACTTTGATATTAGTTAAATGTAATGCATTTACTATGCAGTGATTGTATGCTAAAAAGTAAATTTTTGGAAATTTGGAGACCAAAAAGATATTTTCAATTATTATTAAGGTTATTGAAAACGAATTGAGTAAAATTATGCAATACCGAAACACTGCAACGATTGGTGCATTGTCTGATACACTCAACAAAGTTTTAATCATGTTGAATGTACGGTTTATAAACTAAATAAAAGCTAGTGAAATTACAAAAGCACTTACGTACTTGCACTCAAACTTGATTCCAACTTTGGTTTAAATTTTGTTTCAGTGGAATTGTATGTAGAGAAACAGGTTTACAATTAATTCATATTATAATTATTGTATTATTAAATAGTGAGCTCAGTGCTCAAGATTTACACTTTAACGATTTCTCGATGTTTGTTGCTAAGTGAAAATTAAAACTTTACTTAATTGAAATACTAGGAATATTGAAATAAACGTTTCACATCAAACACGAAAACATACGTTCACAAGTATGTTCGAACCTTTATTACAATAAAAATATTTCTTGGAAAAAGTTTATTGTATAGTGAAAGTCTATGTTTTTATTCTGAGAATAATTCTCCGAAATCAAATTGCGTTAGTAAATCAATATGCAGTAATTAGAAAGGTAGTAGAATCTTAAATTTCTGGAACATATATAATAAAAATGTGAAAATACATTAAACATAATGGTAATTTACAAATCTGAAACGTGCGTATATTTATGATGTATCATCCATCACTAATGATTATTAACATTACTCAATATTAACCCCAATATAATATTATTAACCGAGGTTAATAACGCATTTCAAAACATGTGTCTACCTTCCAACTATAATCATCATCTATCTTGTAATTATGATTTTTAGGGTTCCGTAGCCAAATGGCAAAAATCGGAACCCTTATAGATAAGTCATGTTGATTTGTCAGTTCTAAAATATGGAATGGATAAATTAAAAATATTTATATAAGATAAAAATTACTATGAAATCTTACAACGAAATTTGGTTTGAGCGATATCTAATCTGTAGTTATTTTTTATACGTCATGGACGATAAAACACAATTTTCTCATAATCAAGAAGAAGGTGTTTTAGTTATTAATTATTATTTTATTTTATATTACTTGATGCTTGAGGGTTCCCCCACAGGGAGTCCGACTCGCAGTGGTCCATTTTTTTGCATTTTATCACTTCAGTCACTTTCATACTAAGTCCGCGATATTATAAAATTAAAAGTCATCAAATTCCTTACCTAATAATGCCATGAAGAAACCGTAAAGTACACACATAGTTCTCCCGAAGACCCAGCGGTGGAACAGCGCCGATATAAGGGTGAAGGGATTGCCCAGCACCGACACGGAAAAGTCGGAGCAGACCAAGTTAAACAGAATGATGTTCAGCGGAGTCCATAGCTGAAACAAAATTAATAAATAAAATAATTGATAAATATCCACTGACATTCACACAGCGCCAACTAGTCCCAAACTAAGCATTAGCAAGTGTAATGACCTTCCTACGTCTGCTTTCCTGATACATACAATTGAGGGGGTTTCAAGGCAAGAGTAAATAAGCATTATTTGAGTTCGCATCGTCGTGCATCGTCGCTTTCCATCAGGTAAGATGGCAGGCAAACACTCTTAAACTTTTAATAAAATAAATAACGCCCATAATATTGATTCTAAACAACTGATAAACCTACTTATACACATATTATACAGAGAAACTCAGACTTCAGAGTTTATGAAATATTGTACATTATCATTATTGTTTCATTAAAAAGCCTTTACTATTGAGTTTTCTTTGGTACTTCTTTCTCAGCAGGCTAAAACTCTTTTGTTCAATTTTCTTGACTTCAAAATTTCATTATAGACGGAATGATTCTTAGATATATTGCGAAAAATCATAATATAATTAACGATCTAAATAACATAAAGAATCTCTTACTAACATAGAGAAACCATGTACTTTATGCCAACTATAATTATGTGTACAAGAAACTCCTGTAGTAACTAGTAAAAAGAAAATATCAGTTTGATTCATATAGACGGGTTCCAATTGGAAATATATTTCAGGGCTGCCACTCTATATTGCCAGATATGGGTCGAGACATTGATTGATATTGATGTTCCGACTCGTATTTTGTAAGAGTATGCAACCAATAAGTACGAAAATCAACTTATTTTATTTCGCTTAAGAAAGAAAGTATCTTTTCTTATTTCGTATTCCTTTTTGTTTGAAATTGGGTAACTAATACTTGAATTTTACAGGCGATGTTGTTTTCGACCTTAACTTTAACTGAATTCAAATTAATTGAATTCCGATTTCCTTGTGTAGTTGTATGATTGCAAAACTTTGTTCAAAACAAACTTCTTGAAGGAAACAATAACATATGGGCACCATTCAATTAGGGTGCATAAATGCAGAAGTTCAGCTGTTCACAGGAGCGTAAGGTTTCCACCCACATACCCTGGATTAACTTCTTTGGACAATACGCAACTATTTAAAATTGATTACTAATATTGTGTCATAGTTGAGAATAAGCTTATCTTGTAAAGCTTTCAGGAACAATCTTAGATGTGCAAAACATGTATACAATACTCGTTACACCTACCAAAGTATGAAGGCCTGTACCCTATAGTGGACTACTGATGAGCGTGACAATACTCGTTTAGACAAGTCTAGTTATGTACAATTGGTATTCGTATTGTCGATAATCAATATGTATTTATATTTTAAAAAATATTCATATGATATAAAGCATATTGATAAATTCCTTGTTCATGCTATTTGCTTACTTTTAAACTTACTAAAGAATGCTATTGCTATGTTGATTTTAAATTATACGCTTCGACCGTTTGACCACAGAGGCAATTCTCTCTCTCTCTTCAACCTATAGCAGCCCACTGCACATAGGTCTCCTCCATTTTGCGCAAGATATCCCCGTACTGTGCTTCCCTCATCTACTCCCTACTTCCGTCCACCAGCGACCATTCAAGTCGTCGGTCCATCGGGCCGGAGGGCGTCCTACGCTACGCTTGCCAAGACGCGGTCTCCACTCCAGAACTCGTCTGCAATCACAATCAGAGGCAATTTATATCTTTTTTATTCTGAATAAACGCATAAAATGCCGACAAAATTGTGTGTAACAATTAAATTGATTTACCCGACACCGACCCTTTGTTTCTAATCCGAGGCTTTGTTATCACGATTCCTGAGGGATTAAATTTAATAACAGCCGGTTACCCCAGTGAATGTATATCATGGATACACCAAATGTAAGGGTACAAGATAATAAACACTTTCTATGGGATGTCATTTGCCATTATTGGAGGCAACCTTACTTCTCCCTGAGGATGATCGCGTATAGTTTAGGCCTATATTCAACATTAGACGATGTAGGCTGATTGATTGATACATTTTAATGAATAAAACATCATATCGTTTTACAGAGTTTTAAAAAAAGTATCTTCATCCATTGTTCAGTTCCCAAAACACAAGCTCTGCTTAAATTGGAATTAGATGGCGCTGTGTGAATGTCGCCGGATAATTACATTTTAACAATATTATTTGTGTAGCTCGAAAAGAGTAACAACATTAAAAAAGAGGTTATATTTATTATTTATAAAATTGTACAACATATTGTTACGAATTGACGTAATTAAAATGACATTTAATATGGCGGCTAATATGTGACGTCAGCCCCATAGAGTATGACATGCGAATTGTCAAATAGCAAAGAGTCTAGTATGTTCTAGATAATTCGCGAACTATGTAGAATGACGTCGACGCTTCGAGCTTGGCGGGCGGACAGGTATATAAGGCGGGCCGACGGGTGCGCCGGGAGTCTTGTGTTCTACTCAAGAGCGAACGAAGAGCGAAGTACCTAAGTAGAAGGAAGAAGCGAGTGATAAAGCGATATAGAAGGGATCGTCGAGTGAGAAGAGTTAACGAGTGATTATAACGTGTGTGTGCGACATTATACGGACTCATTAAGTGTTGCGTATAGTGTGCAGTGTTAATTACGGATTATAGTCGTGCGTTAACTGACTAATTAGTGAGAGTGTAAGTGTAATTAGTGTTGTGTAATTTATAGTGGTTAATAAATAAAGTGTGTTACCGTGTTATTCTTCGTGTTTGGCAATAATTTATCCTGAACCCCCAGCTCGTAACAATATTATTCACAAATAAATGTTGTTAACTGTTTCAGTACTTAAAATGAAAAAAAAAAATAAACAAAGAATATGTTATTAATCTTTGATATTGTTCAACTATAAATAAATGAATATTCGTATACTTAATACTTTTTAATGTTAGAACAAAACTAATGAAAACAATTTTAGTACGTAAACACAAAAAGTCGTACCTGTCGATCCTTAAACATGAGGAGTATCACGAGTAAGTTGAGGAAGAATCCGAAGAAGCCTATGAGGAACAGCACAAACGCCGACACCACATATCCCCATTTGGGCATCAACAGAGGGAAGCCTTCGTCATACGCTCGCACCACTGTCTCGTTGAAGCTCTCAGGGTATGACGTCATTGTCACCACACTCGCCACATTCACTTCACTTGTTATATCAACATCACTTACCACTTTACACATTGTTTACTCTTCTAAATGAATCTGGAAATAAAAAAATATAGGTTATTTTCATTGAAATGAGAAAGGCGTGGAGGAAAGATCCATGCTCTAGGGAGTCAAATGTCATCATCATATATTCGACCTATCGCAGTTACTGATGGACATAGGTCTCCCCGATTTTTCGCCAGATATCCCGTATTTCTCTTGATCTTCCACTTTTCTCACCCAGCCTCTACCAGCGACCTTCCGCAAGTCGTCGGTCCATGGGGCCATAGGGCATCTTGCCGAGACGCAGTCTCCACTCCAGAACTCGTCTGTTCCAACGGCCATCGGTTCTGCGACATACGTGACCAGCTCACTGTCACTGTAACTTGCTGATCCGCGGGCTATGTCGGTAACTTAGTTCTCTTACGGATTAAATTATTTCTGATCTTATCCCTAAGAGAGACATCATCATATCAAATGATATCTTGATTTTACTAGGTTAGACACTTCTATGGAAGATCAATGTATAGTATGCTTGCTGTTGCGGCATCATACGGTATAAATCGTACTGATTGAATGCCTTTTTGGTTACTTTCAGGGTCTTAGCTTTTTTAATGGCTTTCGTCGCTGTCACTGGTTACATTGGATTAAAGTAGATCGCATGAACATAACAACTTTGGAACTAAAAGAAAAGATACCATACATACTATAATTTTTAATTTATTTTTATTATTCATTTCGAACTTTTCCTTCGTTCAAATAAGTTAGAAAACTTTTCACCAGTACCGGCAATGAAAACTGCTTTACCATATGCAAAATAATATCAAATTAGTACAACTTGGCTTATTCAGGTCCCGTAAAAAGTTAGTGTAGCTGAAATGGTGAGTTTTAACGGTATGCTGAGCTGGTTCACCGTCAATGTTTTGTATGAAATGTTTTATTTTTATTTCATTAATCCTTAGGGCCTTAGGGCAATTATCATTGGTTAGCTCATCATCGATCTATAACAGACCACATCAGAAGCTTGCATTACCCCGTAGGTATACTGGCTATTTTTTATTAATTTTGAATGACATCATTTACAGAACGGCTTTCAAATCCCATCACGTACCAATGTATTTTCAAAATTACATATATGTTTATCCGACACTAAACATATGACGAAAACCTGCGCACGACTGCGAAGAGATTCGAAGCTTATGCATGAAGTTGGCCAATCCACACTGGGGAAGTGTGGACAATTAAAGCTTCCCTATACGGGTAGGCTTGTGCCCCTCGGTGGGAACACATAATGAGCTGGTGATAATGATATCATTTATAAGATGAGTGTGATGAAGCCGTTGAAACAATCGACTAGTATTCAAGTCTCCGCTTTGATAGCACGCATAGCTCAAATACGTTCGTCTTTTGTTATCAAGGTCGATATTAGCCCTCGTCTATACCTGTACTGTGATGTAGAAAATGCTCCCCGAAACACGAGTAGGTAATCTGTTTGATCACTATACTTAGAACGAAAGTTGGTAGTAAATAGTATATATTATATTATCTGTGGTAGTCATTAAATAGTTACGTGAAACTAGGGCATTCGGCCCGTCCTATAGAGTTATAGAGGTAATTTACAAGTCTTTTTCCTAATAACATTGGTGTGTGTTTGTGTGCGATTTTCATGTGAGCGTGTAAATCTCAATCGGTATATATCTTTTGTGATTTTTATTAATTTAATTCAATTTTACGCTAAAACTAGTCAATAACTAAACTTTGTAAAGTAAAAAGAACTGATACACA
>PQWD01004389.1:0-24234 GCA_019425675.1 Leucinodes orbonalis
ATTATTTATTCAATGTAAGTTTTATTAATTAATTAAAGTTACCTCATATCTTTGTAGGTTAAATGCTGGTACATAGTGTGATCACAGGTCTACGTCAATAATAGGTTGTCACTTGTTCCTTAGAAATACTCCATGATGTTTATGTTAAAAAAAATACTTCTTTTAGCCAAGAAACATAACATAATATCTATAGTAATAAAATTAGCAAAGTAATTAAATTTTATCTATCAAATTTCATGTTCTGTTTTTTGTAATTTCTAACTGCAAATGAACTAAAAACCACCCATTTGGCTTCATAGAGCTTAGAACATAAAAATAAAAACATGTGACAACCATTTCATGTAATGGTTGAGTTGTCGGCTCTTACACCAAGAGTTCCGGGATTGACCCCAGCAGTTCAAACATTGTGTGCATGAACATGTCTGTTTGTATGAAAAATTTATTTATTTATTATCATTACATTACATTATTCAGTAACTAAAATGTATTACACCTAAACACTTAAAAATAAATAATTAAATTAAAAAATATAATTAAAAGAAGTCCCTTTCGGCAAGTTGTTTGTATTAGTTTGGGTGTTTTCTAGGTAAAGTAATGTATGTATTAACAAAAAAATAAATGAATCTTATTCAGCTGTTTAGTACCTGGAATACAAGCTTTATGCTTAACTTAGGGCTAGATAGCATTGTATGAATGGCAGTGGATATTATTTATTAATTTATTCATCATTTTTAAGTACTGGTACTGCTCAGCTATTTCAGTGTTTATGATATATTGTTACATTTAGGAATTGTTTTTAAAAAAGGCTACACTGTTGAATTTCTTGAGTGTCTTTCTCAACAGGCCAAAGCATCAAAACTCATATTTTTAGTTTAGTATTTTAATCATTTTTTATTATATTTTTTGACATTCATAAGTGCTTTTTGTAAGTCTAATTTGAAATAAATGTTTTTGACTCTGACTGGGCTATAACTGTGATGTGTAGTAAATGTAAGCATTGGGTGATGACTGTGTTGTACTATTTTATATTAATTTCATAATTTTCTAAAATAAGTAAGTTTTATATAACAAACTATCAATTATTGGAGACTTTATTCAGCCAGAAATAAAACATAACTTATTAATATTTAAAATACTGTATTTGCGTTGTAAGATGCAAACCAGCAATCTGACTTTGAATTTCATTGTCAGATTGCTGGATTGGATCTATATATATTTCTCATTTAGAATAGGGATGATGACAATTTTTTTTCTGTTATTATATCGATGGACCGCATAATAATAGAAACATTGGTTAAAAATTACTCCGTTAACATTAAAACTCACAGAGATTTTCCAATTCTAAAAACACATTAATGGACTTTCCAAAACGCTTCATACAAATGGCTACCTAGTTATGACGTCACGCATCAGTAATTTGTACGCATAGTTTGTGAATTTTGTACTACAACTATATTAAATGTTGCGTTTACTAAAACGGTTTCATAGCAAAAGTTGCTTTAAATTGTATGTGTTATCCTTTTGTTAATAAATTTTTGACAATTAATGTACTTTAAAAATGGACTTGCCCATCTTACTTTGAAGACTAATAAAATTCATTAAAAAAAAGAGTTTCGAGCTGAGAGTATGCACATCGTTATATTTAACCCAGATTTGTAATAATATGAAATAGTTCTTACGATTTAAATACCCAGTCATCATGCTATTAGATGTGGAAGTGGCTTAAGTCATTAGTGGGCAATGATATTCTGTATATATAAAGGTAGATATGCCACCCGTGTCTCAAAAACGAACCGCCAAAGAGAATACAGTTTGTAGGCTTTTGTTTGAAAGAAAGAAAGAAGGAACACTTTTTTGGATTGTTTTGTGGGCATATCACAAATCTTTATTTTTTACATCATTGTTAGTGGGCGATAGCTTTACTGTTTACCTTGTATACATTTTTTTTGTCTTGTTTTCCCACAGTTGATAACTTTTAAGTAGTTATTTTATTTTTTATGTTCATATTTTACTTTTAAGTGTCAGTGCTTGCTCACATCTTATGCCTTTTACAAATAATTTCATTATAAAGGATATTATTAGCCTTTTAACTGCCAGGATTCCAGACACAAAAAAATTTGTTTGTTGATCATATAGACTAACAGATCAAAGGTCAAAAGCATCATATTTAATATCTTAGCAAATAGGCAACACAGACAATGGAATCACTAGGTTGATGCAGATTTAAACCTCTTTGAATAATTTGAATTGCTGGCTCATTCCTAAACAACCTGGGCAAAGGGACCAATATTCCCATAGATATCCAAAATGCACTTAACCAATTCTATTTTCACATTGCTCTGATAAATTTTAATCAGTGATATTTGTTATTATGGTCAATGAGAGAAAAGCACCAAATTACGGAGTTGATTCAAAAGGATTGATCAGAATATGCAATTACTTACCTATTTATTAAATTATACACCTTATTTGATTAAACAGAGTAGTAGTACCTTTAAACATTTTAAATGAAGTACCAGCTACAACATTAAATTTGGTTATTTTACAAGCCACATTGCTTCGTTGAGCGCCTTTAGCTTTGATTAGGTTAAGATCCAATATTCCATAATTAATTGTATTCTACCTTACGGCTGGTTGATATAGTCCCTTGTTTACCTGCTGTTTTTTGTAAATTTAATATAACCGGGTTTCACCCTCTTTGATATTTGGAGCGAGCGGTGCTGCGGGCGTCTGTAGGGGATATTATGGGAACCCGTTCATTGCTCAAGGTGAACTTGCGCCGTCCGCGCCTACCAGAGATGGTAATAAGGACAAATTATTCGCATACCGCCTTTGTTCACATTTCGAGTTCACGGATACATTCAGAACCTTGGGCTTGTCTACCTGCTCGTAAAAACATTGTTCACCCAGGTAGCGGCCACTTTACTCAGTGGCCGGTGGAAATTAAGTATTCACCGGAGTACTTGCGGGCGCATTAGACTATCGACTTGTGCAGCTTCCTTTTTGTTAATATTTACAAGGTAGATTGAAATCTAATCGAAAATAATATATTTTTATTTAGTAATTTCACTTAAGGGTCATTCTAAGTTAAGATTTAAACAAATTAGTTGATAGCCTTCTTAAGTAACTTTATAGTGTATAACATCGTATGGATTTTTTTAATGATTAGGCTGTGTTCTGTGGGATCATCAGGCACCGTGACCTACTTTTATTCAGGCCAAATTCTCCTTTGCCATCAAAATTAAATGGGGTGTTCCGCTGCTGTACACTTGTAAAATTAAACCACCTTCATCAAACGTTCTCTATAAATTTGATCGCAAACTATAGTGACGAGTGGGTAGAGAGCGCGCTCCGTGATATTTAATTATCCCTTTGTAAAATGATAACTTTGTACCGAGGTATTAATAAATGAAATAAGTCTCGGATATGAGAATAACGTTTTCACGCAATTTTCACCACTGATTAATTGTGTGAAAACGTTAACTAGGTATGATTGAGATTGTACGATGAGCTAAACGGACGGAACTTGCCGAGTCGTCCGTGTTGTCGGCCGATTGTATTGTGACGTCGCAACGGGTACAATTACACTGATCGACAGAGGTCGAGCCACTCTGTATCAGTCTACATCACGCTGCGATGTATATAGCTAAACGTATTGCATTGTATATATGACGTAAAACCATCGCTACTCTTTTCCTGCAAAGGGCCATTTCGTAGCAAATTTTTAAAGAAAAATAGTTAAAATTCTAATACCATCATCTATGATTGTAAGGCAACGGTCCTGTTAGCAGTTATTTGCCCTTAATCTGAATGTACTCCTACACCTACATTTATTTTGGGTTGGAATTCGCTAGTAATATTTTATTGCCGTCTCGCGAGCCAAATCATCTCGTTGACGGAATTGCGCCATTACTGTTTTTATTACTTACGTAGGTTTCGTTTTTTTATTATGCATTAACCCTATGTACATTTGTTGAATAATACGATGAAATGTCATATTTCGTTATCAAAAATGGTTTAAAGTAAATAAATATATTTGTATTCATCTTTAGATTTTTATAGAAATATTTATCTTCAATATATTGCAATTCGCACTCCATTGCTGGATATCCCGGTCCTTAGCTTTTCTCATCCAGGCTGCGCAAGCGATCTCCCGCAAGACGTCGGAAATAAGTCAATATTTTTGCAAAATTTTTTTTCATATTTAATAATTTTTATATGAATACAACATAACAATTTGCGTGGCCTAATCTAAAAGATTTATTGAATATATCTGCTAACTTTCCGATAACTAATATAAATTACTGTTTACATTATCAAGTAATTCGCCACTAAAGAGGCTCTTCACTGTCGACTATACATTTTTATTATCTACATTTAACGGTTAGGCTGTCAGATACATAAAAAATTAGACCAGAGTGGTGTCAAAGTTTCAGAACTGCCTTACGGCCTCGGACTCAATCCTGTTTTATATAATGATCTCAAAAAGTCAACTCACACCAACACCCTGACTAAAGTGTCTACTTATATGGAATCATCTTTCAATACACACAATTAGGTAATAACCAAGCAGCACATTGGCTTTCACTATGTTGTTCTCTCACGAACCTGTCAAATCGCACAACCTACTGTATACTCAACCACCACATAGCCTATACTTTTGGTTAAACGAAAAAAAACTGTCCTTGGTATTAAGTGACATCCCAAATCTGTGACTAATTCGCTTGTTAAGTCCCAGTAACGTTTAATGTCGAGCTCTATTGTTGTAAAAGCGCTGAGAAAGTTACAAATTAATTTAATGTTTGCTACATAGCCAACCTTGTTGGAACTGATAATGACTTACTTTTGTTCATTCGAAAGTTTACCGGAGAAACCGGGAATTTATTTACGCACCCTTTTATACCCTTTGCTTTGGATCTCACGCGTTAATTAGCAGATCTTTTTAGCAGTGGGTGTGAGGAGTACTTTCCTAATAAGCGCTAATTGTTTAAATTTCCATTATAATTGTATCTGATCTAAATATTTGAAACAAACTTCCTATTACTGATATAATTTCCGAATTCCGGATATGTTTATAGTCTTAAAGGATACGCTAAACTCACTCAATAGCTATCTCACAGACATCCGAATATACAATTAGACTGGACAAGCCGCTAAGTTTATAGGCAGTCCGAGTGTCGCAATTTCTTTTCGGTTCTTATTTACCTGTGAAAAGTTATTCTAATACTTGGTAAATTTACTGATTTATTGCGATGATGGCATGTAACATTTTATGTTATGATGTGGACATACTCTTTCTTTCTTTCTTTACCAAGATTAGTTACATGGCAGTCAGGACGCTCACCTGATAGTAAATGATACGCCTGACCATGACAGAGCGGTATTGAAGGGGCCAACAACTGATAAACAGTTATTATTCTATATCAATGCTGCATTGCGCTCTCACCCGAGACAACAGATGTTAGGTTCTTTATACCCAGTAATTTCACTGGCTACAGTGCTCTTATCCGGAAATACAAAAGTGCATAGCACTCTTATTTCATAGGACGATATCTGGCACTACGGTGGTGCTACCTAGATGAGTCTATCACCAAGTAACTATTTCTTTAAACAATACTTTGAACTTGAAAGAAAGGACTGGAGTGCTTAAATTTATTATTACGAGTGAATTAGGGTAAGCTGTCATAATAATACAATATCATGTTTTTATACTTTTTAATGAGTAGAAAATATCCATTTATTAGTAAAAAAATCGTGTTAATGTTATACTGAATGTCTTGCTGCAGTATCAGTACAGTAATTATGCATTTTGATCTCTATTTTGGTGAGATAATTACTGCGACACTCCTTTTATCTTATTTAGGAATTTAGACGATAGGTATTATACTAGTTCACTGCGAGTTATTTATCAATACGGGTATTATAATAGTCACATTACCGACTTAAAAGTTTTATGTTTGGTGATATCAACAGATATTTTGCAATGGAAAACTTTATTTGTATTCTTGGCACATCATCCTCTTATTTTGAATCATGCATTTATCCATATAAATAAATTGTTGTTTTTAATACTATTTTAGTTACAAAAACATTGCTTTTTAAGCTAATTGCATATATGTTTCTTTTTGTTTTCAATTTATGTAAAATTAAGAATACTTATTAAAACTGGAATATTAGTCTATATTTATCGTACAAAATAATATTGAATAATACTGACTAAAGAAAGTAATAATAAATTTTTCTATGTTTTCAAAAGATATGTATGAACCACAAATATGTAATGAATTGGATATTGTACCTATGATGTGACTCGTACTATACGCATTGATTACTGTGTTGTGATGTGTTAGTTCACTTACCGACAAGAAGCATTTTACTCATCACAAGATTTTTTCTGAGATTTGATATTAAGAAGTGTGCTTTATGACCCGTCATCATTAATCATTATATAAATTTTAGAGTGAATTTAATTGAATTTTTGTCAATACAACTAATTTGTGTTGTGTTTTCTAGCTTATATTCAGATTCTATTAAAATTTATTTGAACAACCGGAATTTCTTGAATTTGTAGACGTTATTGACTTTTCGCAAATGTACATATTATTAATCAAAAAGCAATAATTAATATGTCAACAGATGAATTAATTGTTGCCGTCGTGATTTTATAAACTTAAAGTATTAATTAAAAATATAGAGCAAATAACTTTGTAGAGTATTCAAATAATATTTTGCATATTCTAGGCTGTCACGTCTGTAGACAGCTAATCAGTAGATTCTTGAAATCCTTCAGAATGTCATTTGGTTGTGAAGGATGTAATTGAAGTCTGTGTTGGCGGTGTTTTACATTAAACCTGCGGTCTATTTCCCTTTAGATGCTTGCTATTGTGTTAGGGTCGCGTTATGTACTGCTCAGAACACTCGCGGAAACAGTGGAAACAGCTGCGACTATATCATTCACTCTCCAATGAGCTAAATTATTCAGGTGGTAATTGTTTAAACTCAAAATTTAAATATAACTCTGGATTTTATCACATTGACTGCTTATATTTTAACAACTATGCGTGATTTAGTTTCAAAGGTTATTTGAGTAGGTACATCAGTTTTCTGATGATTTTTTTACTACTGTCAAAAAATAAGTTTCTCTTCTGCTATTGTTCCATCTTTCAATTTGTCTTTGCGTTTTCTCTGCTAGAATTTTCTGCCAGTTTCAGGACCATATGACTATTCTTAATATTACATATACGATCGATCTTGTATTTAAATCATCAATATGCCAATAAATATAGTAGTCGATTTAAAGGATTTCACTTTTAAACGTTAAAAAGTTTTCATAGTATTTTGTCCCTTGGCAAGAATTCAAAACAAAATGCGCTGCATATTAAGTTGTTTGAGCAATTTCAAATACAAGTATTTCACAACACCAGCATTTCTTGTGGTCGAATGTATCCCGTTTTACTATTGTCTTCAGGGTAAATTAACTGTTAACTTCGAATAGAATTTCTAACCACTTTTAAAAATAATAATTATATAAGCGTTCTCTTCTGTGGTTTAGTACTTGGAATTTAACTAATGTTATTCGCTTGTATTAAAATACATTTTTATTCATAATTTTATGTTGATTAACCATTAATGATATTTCATCTACAAATTTTTGGTTGTGTACTCATATTAAAAAAGTTATTATAGAATTCCTTTTCGAGTGTTATAATTTTTCCTGGTTTCCGGTAAAGAAAATCATAATAGGCATAAAATCAAAAGAATTAAAGGAAAGCTCTACTCGTGCGTGTGCTTTACAAATGTAAATCTATGTAAAAAAAGGTGCACTTATATATCTACAAGAACGCCTTTCATTTTTCTTAATTTTCTTACTGTCAGCAACTTACATGAAGTCTGCGCGTAGGTAGGACAAAAATGTTTTGGACAAATTGGCTGGATTCCAGCAGACAAAGATACAGAGTTAATGCTGTCGTATCACACGAATGTCAGCGACTTGAATGATATTACATATAATTTATATTTCCTCTGTCAATTTGAAATAGGTGTCTTATATATTATATTTTGAGTATACCTTCTTGTGCCAACCTAATGTCCGACCTGATATAATTGATAAACAACAATTTACTGCTGAGGTTAAGAATCTTTTGAAGTATGGTTTCGTGTTAAAGGTATTATTAAATTTCAAACAACATTGTAACATTAGGCTCTTTTCCAAAATATTCTAAAATAAAAGTAGTACTTATAAGTAACTTTATTACATCGGCTACCTGCCAATGAAAGCCCCGTCAAAATCGGTCCAGCCATACCAGACCAGACCCGGGACAAGCGGACAAAGTTTTTTTTTGTGAATGTTTTCTTTCTTTTATTTAAGTGTATATTATGGTTATTCTGTTATTTTTAAGTGTATCGAATGATTTTTTTTTTTATGTAGACTTTGTATTATTGTTTACTTTTTTTGCATCTGTCCCACTCACTCGCCACAGATACAGCCAGAATATCAGTGCTGCAGTGGGTTAAACTCCTGCAGCGTTTGCTGAGGCTCGTACCTGATTGGCCACTTGGTTCTGTTTTATGTTTATTTGTAAGTTTTGTTGTTTATATTCTATTACTTGTGTTCCTTGTGGCCAATAAATGTTTTTTCTTTCTTTCTTTTCTTTCTAAAAGATGCTATTTTGTTGTATTAAAACAATCTTCTGTGTAAACCAAGTTAAAATAATAATTATTGATCTAAGGTGATTAATGGGAATAGTATTAAATTAATATTGACCTTTAGTTTACCTACTCTCGACGGACAGGTTTACGAACAACGGTTACTATGTTGAAACTAATATTTTATTATACACTAGCTTTTGCGTGTGACTTCGTCCGCGTGGAATATTTACTTTGGCCTAACGCTCTCTTTAACCCGCTACTTCATTTATATAGGTGAGTTAAAACTGCGATATCTCATAAGATATTCATTTAAATTGAATGATGTAAAGGGCAATTTTGTTTAAAATGAAATACTTGTGATAAATAATGTATTTATTTGGATAAGGATTGATATCATATTTATGAAAATAGCTTCGCAAAATGATGCATTATTTTAGAAAAAAATTCTATTAAAAAATATGTTATAGTGAGCTAACCTTAAAATATATACATATGCTGTCGCGGACTTTTTTGTAAACCTTTAAAAGGGTAGCAATACTCTCATACATGACTTGCGAAACTTTAACCGTTTACGCAGCGTACGCAGCGGAATCTCGAAGTAAGAAAATTTCCCCCCGGATTTTGAAACATTCTTCATTGCTGCTCCGCTTCTATTGCTTGTAGCGTGATGATATATAGCCTATAGCCTTCCTCGATAAATGAGCTATCTAACACTGAAAGAATTTTTCAAATCGGACCAGTAGTTCCTGAGATAAGCGCGTTCAAACAAACAAACAAACTCTTCAGCTTTATAATATTAGTATAGATTGTGTTTATAATTCATTTCTGCATTTGGCGGACATCAAGTTGGCAAGCTACTTCTCAGTAAGCTTATGCAATAAAGCGCCGTTACTTTACCCTGTTCATACTATCCGTTTTCTCTTTGCTAGACAGGTGGCTGTGTAGGTAAGTTGCTAGTTATTCCGAAATTATGTCTATTATCAGGCTCCACATATGTTCATTAACGCATCTTTGAAATCGAAAAATAAAGTAAAATTCATTTGTGAAATACATAATTTTGTATTTGTAACTATTTCCTTGTAAATTTCTTAATGAAACCATTAGATATTTAAAACAGTATATTATTGGGTTATTTTTTTCCTTTAAGTATGTTAACTTCTTCCCGTAGCTCAGCTGATAGTTGACTCTGAACATTGCGTGTTTATAACCGATAACGAGGTCACGCTTATCTATTGGTTTGCTATTCTTTGTAACCCTGATACGTTTCACAATCACAATAGCTAATGACGAGTAATTTAATGATGGAATGTATCGTTTGTTAGTATTATAATATTGATGTTAACATATAGCGTTGGATATGACGTGTTTACTATGATAAATGTTACTTGTGATAAATATTTTTATCACAAGTAACATTTATCATAGTAAACAAACAAACCAAATGTGGTTTCATAATGACTGTAAGAGGTGTAGGCTTTCTAACTCGTGGATAATGTCGTGGCAGTGTATCATAGAAGCAGCACACTAGTTATTAGCAAGCTTTGATTGCATCCGTACGCTCGACTGAGTTCGCTTCAAAAACTTTGCAGTGAAAGGAAGCGTTTTCAATGTTTCCATACTCATGGGCCTTGAATGAACTCCGGCTTTGTTCGCTTTTATTTATTCCCATGTAAATGATACTTTTATCCAGCTAAGGTTGTTGAATTCATGGTTGTACCTACAGTATATCATGTACTTGGGTGTAACGAGGCTATTATTTACCCATTTACTTGCCCTATCGCCAGCCCATTATAATTATGAGATAGAGAGTCATTAACTTGTTTGTCTTAGATATGTTGAAATAATAAAAGTTGTTTGACGGACACTCGATAATAAATAATTCATTACAAATAGTTTATTCAGAATTAACAGAGGAAAATATATTTAAGTTTTACTTTAAGTCATTTTTATGTAAAAACTATTTAATTATTTCGGATTTGCTATGTAATGTAATGTAATTATATGATTTTATATGTTATTTCATTTTTAAATTTCCTAGATCATATTTGGTGTAATAGGTCTCAGCATATATATATATATATATATATATATATATATATATATATATATATATATATATATATATATATATATATATATATATATATTATTGTCAGTAAGAGTAATAGGTAGTAACTTGGATTTAAGGTATTTGGTATGTGAAGGCGAACTAGTTTCTAGCAAGTTGTCTCCGCCAATAGTAACGCCTCCGTCTTGCGACCTCTATTTTTCACTTAATCCGTAATCGGAGCAACACGCGATTAATGAAGCGAGTAATGGAACTGGTCTTAACTACCCTGTACATACGTCGCGATCAATCATATGAAGCGTCTTGTGTCTTCATATCGCAATATTTAACTTTCACTTATAATTGTTTTAAGGCGAATAATAAAATTCAAAAGGCTAGTTCTGACTTAAGTAAAAATATAAGGGTACTATTGACATAAAAAAAAATACTAGTTTTGTTAGACAAATGTGTGAAAATAATAATGATATATACTGTAGGTAGGTATATAAGTGTTGTAGAGATATGCTTTGGCTCGAAAAAGCCGTCTCGACCAGAGTGATACCAAAGGCTCATAGAACACCAGCACCGGCTTTGCATTGTATGTCGCAGAGTTAGAGGTTATCGGAGGCACTAACCCTTCCCCGTCCTTATATTTCCTTTACCATCTTCCTTTGTAAAGGTTGGCAACGCACTCGTTGCTACTTTGGAGGTCCAAGAGTTCGCGGATGGCAGTATCACTTAACATCAGGTGAAACATTTCTATTAATCTGTAGAATAAAAAAAATATCATGGCTATATGTTTATTATATATTGAAAAATGAAAAATTTGGATTTTGACCAGTAAGACTACGGCTAAAAAGTAACCGCCAAGACGAGCCAAGCGAAGCGCAAGGGCACTACCTTTTCTCGAAGTTTTTCGTCGTTTTTTTTAACTCTCATAGTTTGGCTTACGATGAACTGGATAGTTCATATTCTCATGATATGAGGTCATCAATGGATTTATTGAACACACAAAGTCTCAATTGCATATCTCTAATACTTTAGATTCGTCACTGCCACATGATCATTCAAATGTTTGGCTACTTCCTGAAGTTAACCTAAGTTTAGTATTCAGTCATCAAAGCAATTCAAAAGTAATGATTTTCGTCTCCATCCTCTAAAATGGGTGCCTAACTACTTACCTATATTATTAAGAAGAAGAGTTTGTTTGGCACCGATATCAAATTTACAATTTTGAGTGATTCCTAGTAGAAATAATCACTGGGATAAATATACTGCTCTATTTAACCTATTGCAGTCCACTGCTGGACATAGGTCTCCCCCATTTTGCGCCAGATATCCCGGTCCTCCGCTTTTCTCATCCAGCCTCCACCAGCGACCTTTCGCAAGTCGTCGGTCCATCGGGCCGGAGGGCGTCCTACGCTACGCTTGCCGAGACGCGGTTCCACTCCAGAACTCGTCTGCTCCAACGGCCATCGGTTCTGCGACATACGTGACCAGCCCACTGCCACTTCAACTTGCTGATCCGGCGGGCTATGTCGGTAACTTTAGTTCTCTTACGGATTAAATCATTTCTGATCTTATACCTAAGAGAGACCCTGAGCATAGCTCGCTCCATTGCGCGTTGAGTGACTTTGAACTTGTGAACCAATCCCGCAGTCAGTGTCCATGTCTCAGCTGCGTATGTGCGTAAGGGTAGGACGCATTGCACAAAGACTTTTGTCTTCAAGCATTGCGGAATCGTCGACGTGAAGACCCGACGTAACTTGCCGAATGCCGCCCAGCCCAACTGAATCCTCCTACTAGCCTCCTAATATATTGCAATGAAGGAGAAATAGCTCTGAGTCATCAAACCCGAACTTCCTGATCTTGGAATCACTTCTGGAGTATCCTCTTTCTAACAAAGAAAGAATCATCAAAATCGGTTCTTAAGCGACGGAGATATCCGCGAACTAACACTAAAACAGGAGTTTCTATCGATTTCTCTGGTCTCCATCATCAGACCTCGAATTTCTTAAAATGCTACCACCTCTGAAGTAGCCTCTTTCCAGCAAAAAAGCAAAAAAAGTAATAACATATCCGCGAACAAACATAAAAAAGCATATATACAAAATGAGCAACCTCATTTTTTGAAGTCGGTTTCAAATAAAACTAGTAATCACGGTAAAACAGCCTTAATTTCTGCAAGTTTGTTCCAACCCTGTGTATATCCTCGATAATCACGAATAAGCAACACCTATGTCGATGTAAGTTCACACAACAGATTCGGCGTGACTTGCGGTAATAATAGCTTTACTGCGTCAAAGGGTTGGTGCCATTTTGCCGATATAAAATCCAAGAGAGATGTGTTCCATTTTAGTAAAATGCGATTATGTATTTGATTTATTGCGAACATTGTACTCATATAAGAGACTACCGATTTCAGATTATTGTCAAAGTGTTGACTTAAAAGCTTAATTTATGCTTAGATATTATTAATATACCTATACACCTTTATATTATTAATGTAAAAAAGTTAAATATAAAGTAACAACCATACAGGTTTTTAGATTTGTGTACAAGTGTCTCCATCCGTTCTTGGTAAAGATTAAATAATAATTTTATAAATCCTCGTATAATTAATAAAATTAATTTTAGAATTAACATTCGCATAATATTTTGATAATATTATTAACGTAAATATAAATAACCAGGCTGTATTAATTCCTTGTGTTCATCATACGAAAATATTTCTGAAACAAAATTAAGTCAAGGAGACACATTGTCGAATATATTTTCCTGATAAACAACTGCTTTCAAGCCTCGAGCTGAAATATTAGGTTGAATTTGATATTCTCACTTGTTTACTCGTGTTATTGGTTTCATATCACAAGGGGAAGTATCAATGTATGCAACATTGATTTTACATATACTTCACTGAGAATGTTTTCGGAAATTCATATAAGATTTTCGGGCGATAATTATAGAACAGCGGTTTTACAAGCTGCTTTAAACTGAAAAGCTTTTGTTCCATAATAATTAAAAAATACATCAGATGGCTATAAATCACAACTTCCACAAACAACGCGGAGACAAGAAAAACGGTCCATCTGATGATAGCCGAGGAAAAGATTAGAAAAAAATACGAAACACGTTTTTCTTATTCGTTCCCTCGAAGTAAATTTGTTCCTAATGATTATACTGTTTGTGAGCAACCGAAAAATTGGTTCACAAGTCAAGAATCTAAAACTTTATTTAAGAGAAAATGAACTAATTTCTAAACAAATTTAAGCGTTCTTGCTAAACGTATTTACCGAATATTTTAATATTTGATAACTTTTCAAATCAATAGTTTTTATATCTATACAAATACTAGCTTTTGCCCGCAGCTTCGCCCGCGTTGAATTCGGGATGACAAAATTATATCACTAATTACATATATATTTATATCAATATATAAGGTTTTGGTTAAAATTTCTGAATAAATATATATATATATATATATATATATATATTATATATATATTATATGTAAATTTTTGAATTCATTTATCGAGGAAGGCTATAGGCTATATATCATCACACTACAAGCAATAGAAGCGGAGCAGCAATGAAGAATGTTTCAAAATCCGGGGGGAAATTTTCTTACTTAAAGATTCCGCTGCGTACGCTACGTAAACGTTTAAAGTTTCGCAAAAGTCATGTATGAGAGTATTGTTACCCTTTTAAATGTCTACAAAAAAGTCCGCGACAGCATATGTCTATCTTTTAAGATTAGCTCCCTATAACATATTTTTGCAATATTTTTTTTTAATAATGCATCATTTTGCGAAGCTATTTTCATAATATATATCATCCTTATCCAATGAATACTTTATTTATCACAAGTATTTCATTTAAACAAAATTGCCCTTTACATCATTCAATTTAAATGAATAGCTTATGAGATAACGCAGTTTTAACTCACCTATATAAATGAAGTAGCGGGTTAAAGAGAGCGTTAGGCCAAAGTAACTATTCCACGCGGACGAAGTCGCACGCAAAAGCTAGTATTTTATATACGCATATATAGACTCAATTAGGAGAAACAGTAAATGTTTTAGTAAGTAGTATAAACGTTGCTCATCTTCCGTATACCGATTCAGGTGAATAGGGCGACTTATCCCAATCGCGGGTGCGGCGCATAAAAAATATTTGGGCGTTTGCCAGAACGGTGCTGGCGTCCGCCGCCCAGCCCGCGTCGCTGCAATCGACTTGCTTCATCTCCACATACCACTCATGGATGGTCACTATGTTTGAAATGAATAAAAAATAATACCTTTGGCAAGCAAAATCATTCGCCCCACTTTAACTAAAAAGGCGGCGGCCTTCGACCACTGCTGGTGACACATTGGGTACTTTTTTACGAGTCCATCATATTCTGAAGAATTTTGAGAAGTGTCTTTTGGATAATAATCTGTAGCTTTAATATTATAAAGCTGAAGAGTTTGTTTGTTAGGAGAAATGTAGCTATATTTTTGTTTGTCAGAAGAAAGGTAGGTGTGATGATGATGATGATGAATATCATCACGCTTAGAACAATAGCGAAGCATCAAGAAATAATTGATTACTTGCGAAAGTGATTTCGTCCTTATAAATACGTTATTCATCACAAGTAAAATTGCCCCATACATCATGCGATCTATGTTATTTCTTACCAAAAGAATTTCATGTTAAATGTTGCCAAAACGGCCACATAAGGTTTTGCACCGTAAAAAATATATCAGATCTCATGTCAAGGCAAGCTTCTGAAATTACACGGCCTCACCCTACCGACCCTTCAACAAATTCTTGTTTCTTGTTGGTTGTAGGTATACCAAAGTACATCTTTCTAGCACTTCAGGAAGTAGCAAAACATTCTGATGATCATCGGTAGTGCCCTTGTGCTTCGCTTGGCTCATCTTGGCGGGGCTACTACCTTGCCCCCTGATGTTAGGATATATCGCAGTTTTACTCAACTATAAAACGAAATAGCAGGTCAAAGTTAGCGTTAGCCCAAAGAAACTATTCGTAACCACGCGGACGAATTCGTGAGCAAAAGCTAGTTTGATTATTATTAAACTAATCAATAATAATTTGTGGGAGACTTTCGATTATCATGCGCTAGGCAAAATGTCTGAAGGCTCAATAAAAACGCTTACAAATTAAAAGCCGTAAACGTAACCATAACCTATGATAAAAGCATTTAGCAGTTCACTGGTAAAAATACGCCCATTTGTTTTACAAAAGCTTAATTAGGATTAAAGGTAGAGAATTGTCTTTTGACAACTAATTATCATGAGCTTTTTCTCTTTGATAAGTTTTAAAAACAGTTTTGAAGTTAATTTGTGTATATGGCGCTCTTCCAATCGCAGACAGCTATTCATTTTTAAAAGTGTTAAACTGATTAAATAAAGAAAATACGATACATTTTATTGATCCGGACG
The DNA here is from genome assembly GCA_019425675.1 of Leucinodes orbonalis. NCBI lineage: Eukaryota > Metazoa > Arthropoda > Insecta > Lepidoptera > Crambidae > Leucinodes > Leucinodes orbonalis. The sequence continues at coordinate 16,141 of PQWD01004389.1, forward strand.
GTACTTTAGAATAATATATTTATAGATTCACTGTTGTAATTGCAAAGATTGGTTTTATTTATGATGTGCGCAATAATTATTAAGTAAATTTAATGTGTAGCCTGCTGTCTCCTAAATTGTTTTTAAAGGTTATTGCTCTAGGCAATTCATCTTTAAATAACTTATCCATTGTGACCATATAAGAACCTAACGCGGTGAACATGTTTTTCCAGCCAGCACCGATAAAGACAAACCAACTATAATTATCCCTGCCAAGACATTTCCAATACACGTTCTATAAATTAGGTAGCGTTGTTTACCTGCGGCCAAGAACAACATTATATACGATTTCTTTTGGGAAATATCAAAAAATAACAAAGCTCTATTTGGGAAATTATATCGAAGCTTTCTGCTACGTAAAATAATCATTGTTGTAGTTCATGATAATTGTTGTTGTTATTGACTATATTATTAAAGTAGGTATGTGTTTATTTTGCTTTAGTTGTAATTGTATACTTGTAATTCGGTATTTAAATTGAAATAGAGAATAGATATATTTACTGCTACACCTAATAATAAAATTCCTCAGAAATTCTCAGAACACCGTCTAGTACCCAATTAAACTCGTAACTTTTTGTTGTTAATTAAATTAACAATAAAGAATATCTACAATGTGTATATTTTGTAAATACACATATTATACACAAAATACACCGAGTCCAATACAAACAGACAAATTTGTTGAGGGACAGACACAATGTTTATACTCACACGGGAATTGAACCCGAAACCATTCCAGCAACTACCGACTACACAGATCTTCAAGAAATTAGAATAATATATCAATCAGCCAATTTACAAAAAAAAAAAACTATTAACGGTCATAGGCCTCCCCCAAAGAGCGCCAACCAATCTGATCACGAGCACCCTGCATCAGATAAGGATATATGAACTACATATTTAAATAGTAGGATATTCCAGTAATGCTTGTATATAAGCAAGTGTAGTGTTTTGTAATTTGGGAGTGTCTCGGTAATTGGGAGGCGGGCGTCAGAAGTGCGGAGGTAACGCTGAGTGTCGCTGTCGCGCTGCGGCCGCGCCTTATGCAACGTGCGACGGATGACACTGATAGTGCACCATTTATCTTGTACGCAACACGCATGCGAAACGCATCAACGCGTCCCAACTCCCCACCTAAATTCATATATTTAAATAAGACGGTTAATTACGTTGTTACACCAGCTGCGCTGTTAGTGTAGCGTACGCTATTTAAGGGTACAACTTTCCAATGTTTTGCATATTTTACGATGGTGTAATATACGCATTAATTGTTTCTTACAGGTGAGTAACGGCAATGTCATCGATACGGGAACACCAACCCTACTGGTATTTACCATTTATTATATTTCAGCATGTGAATGCGATAAATATCACACTAGCTTACACACACATGTATGACACAACTTCTATCATGAAAACCGGTCTCATTTAATGCCTGCAAATTCAATTTAACTCATGTTTCGATTGCTAGATCCAGACCATACTTGAATATAAATAGCTATAAAAATATGTGTAATACATATTATAAGGCATGACTTTAACTTTGTACATATAATGAACCGAATAGTTTTAATTATCTTGCTGTACCACACTCTTATGTTATTTTTTTCTTGAATGCAATTTTTTAATTGTGTCTATACCGGCCTTGGTATTGAATGAAAATTACAAAATGCATGCTATGCATAAGATATCATCTTCATTCAGTAGGATAAGACGTCGAAAGGGTTTCTCTTAATTGCCTAGTTTCGGTACCATGTTTAGAATTATTTACAATTCACTTCTCAATTTAGCTAAACTATAAAGTTAAATTAATTTCCAAAGAATGGTATGAGTTAAATTTTCGGATCATCAATTTTAATTTGGGGCATATACACAAGTTGGGCATCTATCAAATCCTTGAAATAATTAAACATCCCATCAGAGCTCAGAGGTGAGAAGCAAGATACGCTACGTATACTATACGCTAATGCTTTACGGAACGCTTTGATCTTGTAGGTACTATATAGAACGTGGTATCTAAAATTGTTATTAATTAATTAATGACAACTAACTCATTGAATATGAATATTTCGCCAATACATCAATGTAAATAATTGTGAGTAGGTACATACTTATATGAGAATTACCTGAATATTCATAATTCCTTAGTTTGATATAAGTTATTCAAACTTAAAAATAATTTAACTCAATCTCTATGCCCACGTATGAATGATATTCTAAACAAAGGCAAAGGGTTGAGTTAAATAAATAAAAACTATAACTAGTTACAAATTGATTTTGTAAAACGTATGTGGCAACACTGCTTGGACGATGACGACAAAGGCCGAGTAGTGTGCGAGGTGCGTTTTGCGTACTTAAAATATTTCATGATTTCGCCCGCGTAAGCAATTTTGTACCCACGGTGAGCACACAAAAGATAGCCGTGATGTACAAGCTCAAACAGAATATTATTGTATTATATTTTTTTCTTTGCCGGAGGTAGTTTGTCTCATTTAAAATTATTGTTTCAATATTTATGAGAAGGAAACGGTGAGATTTTTACTAGAATACATAAATTAGCCAATTATTGCCCAAATCAATCTAATATTACGTTTGCCTTGGATACTAAGATAACGGATAAACAAAGGTATATATGTATACATCATAGTTAAAAAAAAATATTCAATTTATAATCATCTATTACATACGATCAGATGTAAACACTTAACTCATCACCTGGCCTTAAGAGATTCTAACCCCATACATTTTGGCTCATTGTCAAGGTTCACTACTACACAAAACGTCACTAAATCAATGAATTCAAAAGTTCGTCATAATCTTTTAGCAGAAACAAAGTAACAGGCCGTTTTTAAATTATGTTATAATTCCAGTCCGAATACAGTTTCCCTTTGATAGTCTTGCCAGATGTTCGATTGTAATGTAGCTCGTTAAGAAGCAAATAAGTTTAAATTCTTGAAGAAATATTATTGATTTATTGCTTGCAAGAGGTAATTTTATTTTGTAAATTGAAATTAAATGAATGAGGAAAGTGGGGGACCATGATATCAAACGCAAAATGGGAGGTGCTTTTATCCAGCGGTGGCCTGTAATAGGTTAAAGACAAGTTAGTTAGAAATTATTAAACGTAACGAAAATCGCTACAATTACTTAGTATCATAGGTGACTAAATAAAACCTGTAAAAATAGCGATCTAGAGTGTACCTACTACGATCGTGATTGCTATAACGATTAAAGTTTAATTTTATTCGATGTAATACAGTTTCAAATAGAGCGTTAAGATTTTATTTCAATTTTCAAATGACTTCAATCTTTAAACCACCAAAAAGCCTTTGCGTTCACTAAAGGTGCCACTGAAAGGTTTCGAGCGTCGATAACAGCACTTGATAAAGCGATTGATGGGCCAGACCGCCGTTCATCCAATTTCAATATACACGTAGTTTGGTTAACTATTGCCTGAAATAACTGATTTTGTGACGCGTAAAATTCACTTAGGTAATAGTAGCAGTTTTTTTTATGAAAGTTTTTTGTGTTGATATGAGGTTTTACTCCTCCATCTTTGGTAAGAATTGGAGAAAATCTGGCTCAATGCGGATTGGAAAGTATTAATGACTACCATCCTATGATTGCAGCCGGGACCGACGGCTTAACGTGCCCTTAGAAGCACGAAATTATCTTTCTTTTCTGACAATCAGGTGCTTCAATAGAGGTGTCACACAGAGGTCGTGGGTTCGAATACCGCTCGAATATTTTACTGTGCGAATTTACCTACCCCGGCCTATCCACAATAGCTCCACAGCTGGGCTGTGCGGGTAGACCAGTCCTGATACTATGTGTTTGACGCATGGTCCAACAGGTTTTTTTGGGAGTTGGGTCTTCCGCTACTTTTCCGCGTAGACGCATGTATGGCTTAAGTTTCACGGTACAAGAAGTTGAGTAATGACCTTTTTTATTATTTTTTTGAAATACCTAAATTCATGCCCTTAAATCTTTAAGCGCTTAAGAATCTAGCTTATCATAATATTTTCAGATTTTGAAAATATTTTAATTTTGGTTTGTTATTTTGCATCCTAGTAAATAAAACACTACCTAATTATAACGACTTTTATAAAAAAAATAGTAGTCTTATGCAAGTATATTTATTTTCTAAAAAGCATGCTTGTCGGGCGGCATGTTGCATAGTTTCTCATCTTATTGTCGTGTACAAATTTCTCGCCCGTAATTTACGCATGTCTGCTTTAGATAGTCCGTGAGTTTCTACATTGCTATGTTGTACTTTGATATTATAATAAAAATATGTAAATACATATGACAAGTCCAGCTCTCTCTAAACATATGGATGTAATGATAGGATTGATAGGTAAATATGTCTAGTAACAAAAAAATAATTTAAACATTCAATAGCCTCGAAAACTTTCCCTTAAATTGTCTCACCTATTCATAATTGAAAATAATTATTCATTATTTTTTTAAAAAATCCGAAAAGATAGCTTAACGATAAGGAGTGTAATGCAACGGGATTTGCGTTTGAAATGGGTTCGCGAGATAGTGTCTTTGCGGCTGTGACACTCTCGGACATAAATTCCTCTTCGTATTTTGTTTACTGGCGGCTGGAATTAAAAAACATTTTATTTTTTTGAGAAGGGTTTATTTAGGCAGAACGTTTATCTCATACGATAATCATGTTAATACATTCGTACATTGGGTCACCAAAATATTTTCATACAATGATTTTTCTTATTAGGTAAGGGGAATCTTTTATTAATTATTATCAATACGAATCAAAATTACCGGTGTCACCTTTGAGAGTTGTCGTGCATCGAAGTACCATTAAGACCTCGCCTGGACGAGTGCCAGAGGTGGGATATTATTAGCTCGCCTACAACGTCTGAGTTAATCAAGCTCAAATAAGATCAATATTTCCCGTAGGTGATATTCTCAGGGCCAGTCCGCGCCCGCCTGTCATCCAGGATTATTGCTGTATCGGACATCGTCGTACGTCCATGTGTATTAAAGTTAATTTACTTATGTGAATTCCGTACGCCATTTTGCCTTCGTGTGAACACATAAATTAGGCAGTCTTGACGCTTCTAGATCGCATACTTTTAATGAATCTACTAAAGATGTTTATTAAGAATAAAATGAGATTACAGTAGCCTATTTTTGAATTCCGACGAATTTAGTACTGACTACTGTCTGGCCTGGTACGAAGAAAGCGTTATAACCACTTACATATTATTGTTTGAAGCTAACCGGTCCTTAGTGTCTCGAGACTTGCTTGGTTGGCTATGAGTAGCACCGAACTACTGACACCGTGTGGAATTGAACATAATATGTACTTTGTATTATCTAGAATCTTAGGATGTTTTATTAAGAAAAAAACGTTCTCTCCTAGCGAGTACAGGAAAACGTTACGCATGCTTTCCATATTACTTGCGTGACTGTCCGCTCACAATGCCTACATACCAGCAATAGAAATGCTTCATAATTTGCGTATACAAATTTAGTACTACATTTAGCATTACATGAATTGAATAAACTGACTAGAAATTTAACTACAAAATTATTGGATATCAAAAATACATAACATTTTATTATAATAGGTAATCAAGGTTAAAGATTCCATTATTAGTTATTTAGATCTGCTTTCCATTGGCAATTTCTGCTATCACAACGATCTTATGTTTTTCCTTCATTGAAGCCTTTCAGTCCGCTGAGTCTAGGTCTCCCTTGGCATTGTCGGCAATCGTCACAGCATGATAAACTATTATTCGTAACGTTTATCCATTGGGTAATGGGTGATGGCTAGTACCTCGTTCGCTGTTCAGCACATCCACCATGACGGTGAAGTCGACATGTAAAGATGTGATTGGGGCATCGGATGTCGCCTATGATGTTGATCAAAAAATACTCAACAGGAGCTATAGGCAAAAGGGTTAATTAAAGGGTTCGTTGAGCCGTAAAATAGGGTGCACCGTTCTGGTATAGTTTAAAAGAGAACGCGCCGCGGCCGCGGTGCAGCGCCTCGCTCGGGTTACACCCTGAACGACTTAACCGGGCTCACTCGCTTCACTAATTAATCGCTCGCAATCCCCATTAATCACTTTTGAACGAATGAAAAGTTTTGCCGACGCGTCGAAATGTCGTCGATATTTAAATTCCCGAAAGCGGAACCACGAACACAGTAGTATGGAATTTAGTGATTGCAAAAACATTGTTTCAAAGTTAAATTGAATTATTAATTATTTGGAAGTTGACTGACTCGAATACAGAACCTGTCTAAGTGTCAGCCCACCAATGTAGGTACTAGATTTATTTTAAATAAGTAATACATACATATATCTTGCATATATGTTCATAAGGTGAAGGATGGTGATTTCTGAAAGAAATTATACATATACCTACATAAACGATTTGGCTTCAGTTCAAATTTCCTTCAGTGTGAGTCCTATCGCGATAATGTAGATTTATTTTTTCCACTATAAAAATATAATAAAACACTAAAAAAACAATTTCCACTTACATTGTGTATTGGTCGCAGTTGCAAATGTCTAATTTAATGTGTATTTGCTGTGTGTGCTTTTACAACAAAATTAAATGAATGGTAAATACTTAATATGTTCGCAGCATAATATGATCCGGGTGGCTTTTTTTTAACCTGGGGACTTTCACGAGCTTAAATGCGTGAGTTTAAATTATTAATTACGCAGTGTTTTGTTTGCTCTGATGTGTATCTCAGCAATATTAAAAATGCTTTAGTATGTATACGAGGAATACCACCCGCACGTTAAGCTGTTATTCATTGGTTACTCTAGTCTTTTAGCTGATAAATAATGTCGCGATTGGCACCAAATGTCGGTGCAGTCAGCATACACGGCCCTGATTTGCATGCATAACTTACTAACGAACCTGCTACTGTGCTGACTGGTACCAATCATTCGGTCATTGCAAAACCACTAACACAGCATGGAATACTTAATTTACGCCCAGTTTAACGGTCCATTTCAAAATACATTTACGCATCTGAGTATCTATATTCTGTAAAATACCTTGCTGAAAACCTGTGTCGGTTGTGGATTGCTCATCGGTTCCGCACAATTCATTTTGACATTCTGCAAATCGTCTGTGAAAGGCTTATTTACTCTCATTGATACATATTTTTATACACAGACATTGTATTAATGTCATGGGTCCTAAGTTCGAGGTGACTCTCTTGAGTATAAGGCCGAACATTGGCATCCTTGGCGTTGACATAACGAGTGATGTTCAATTTCGCGGTCATTTGAAGGACAAAGCCAAATTGGCCTCTAAGAAGCTGGGTGTGCTCCGAAAAGCTAGGCAGTACTTCCCGACCCACCAGCGCCTTCAGCTTTATAAGGCACAGGTGCGCCCTCATATGGATTATTGTTCGCATCTTTGGGCCGGAGCGTCGAAATACCTTCTTCTTCCCCTTGACCGCGTACAACGAAGAGCCACGCGGATGGTCAACGATCCGTCGATCACCAATGGTCTAGATTCCTTAGCCTTGCGCAGAGATGTTGCTAGTCTCTGTGTCTTTTATCGCATATAAAATGGGGAGTGTTCCAAAGATCTGTTCAATCAGATACCTGCTGCTGAGTGTCATCATCGGACTACATGCCATAAGTTGAAATTCCATCCTCATCATCTTGATGGTTGGCGTTCTACAGTTCGATTTATGCGCAATTTCATTCACACTTCGCTTATATGGAATGACCTACCAGCAGCGGTATTTCCTGACAAATATGACATAGGAAACTTCAAGAAAAGAGCGTATTCCTTCCTTAAAGATAAGCAACGCATCGGTGGCGCTTCTGGTGCCACCATTGTTCATGGGCGGAGTTGAACACTTTCCATCAGGTGTCTCTCTTGCTCGTTTGCTCCATATAACATAAAAAATATATATATAAAAGTTACAGTTCAATTAATCCAGAAAATCAAACAATCATGAAAAAATATGTTTGAGGACTTTTACTTATCCGTTGAAGGTGAGACAAGGAAGATTTACCAAAAAAACTTTAATCACAAGTGAGCAAATTG